>CAUYRH010101197.1:0-34135 GCA_963574655.1 Perodicticus potto | reverse complement strand
TCTCTCCCCACTTGAATTCTCTCCCTCTACCAGGAGCTTTAGTGTTTTCTGTATTCTTTTCTGTAAATCAATTATGTCTTACCACTGAGGGGTGGGGGTGGGGGAAATAATGTAATGAAGAACAATAAAATACATGTATTTATTTAAAAAAAAAAAAAAAGAATCTACTTCAGTAATAACAGTTAATGTTTATTAGTACGTATTATGGCCAGGCAAAACTGTAAGCATTTTCCATGTTATCATTTCATAAAGTTACTTATTATAGTACCTTTATTACATACTTATAGTACCTTTATTACATACTTTAATATGTATGTAAGTATGTAAAGGTACTATTATTATCACCACTTTTCAGATGAGGAAACTAAAGCATAGAAAAGTTAAGAAATTTGCCTAAAATTTCCCACTACGAAATAGGAGAGCTTCAGAGCCTGAGCATTTAACCTCCATTCCATACTGCACTTCAGTATTCAAGAGGCAAGACAATGCCGGCTGTGATTCATGGGGATGATGATGGCAGGCATGGAAAAAAATGAAGCTGAGGAAGTCTCTCAAGGTGAATGCATGCAAAATAACTTGACGGGAGGCCAAGGGAGAAAGCAACTGAACATGGCTCTTAGCTGTCAAATAGCCTCCTTTCCCTAGTTGGAAATACTGGTTCCCCATTGACGAGAAAATTGAAAAAGAAAGTGTATAAAAGAACACAATGAATTCAGATATTATAGTGTTTCCAAACTTACTGAAGCATAAAAATCACTTGTGCAGCTTGTTAAAAATATAGATTCTAATTCCCATCTCAGAGCTACTGACTCAGAACCTCCAGAATAGACCAACAGATCCTGGAAAACAATTATTTACCAAGTATACCAGGTGATTTTTATTATTAAATGATAATCGCTGAGTTAGGACATATGGAATTTGGGATTAGAAAATACAACCGACCCTTCACAATACTGACGTGAACTGTGTGTGTCCACTTATGTGTGGATTTTTTCACCTAAACATGGATTGAAAATACAGCATTCTCAGGATACAAAACCTGCATATAAACAGGGCCAACTTTTCCTATACATAGGTTTCATAGGGCTAGAGTATACCCAGATTTTGATATACACAGAGGTGGGGGTGTCCTGGAACCATTCCCCATGTAAAGTGAGGAATGACTATACAGCATGCAAGATGAGAATGCCTGAAGAAAGTTGGACATTCAACATTAGTGATCAGAGGTAGGCTAGAGCTTTGATCCCACAGCAAAGCTGCAACTTAAAGGTATAAAGAGTACAAGAGCTCACTAAGGAAATGAATATAAAGAGAACAAAGGATCAGGGTCTACACCTTGGAGTCCATACTCAGGGAAGTATGAAAAAGGAAGAGGCTCGGAGCCTGTAGCTCAGAGACTAGGGCGCCAGCCACATACCCTGGAGCTGGCGAGTTCGAATCCAACCCGGGCCTGCCAAACAATGACAACTACAACCAAAAATTAGCCAGGTATTGTGGTAGGCGCTTGTAATCCCAGCTACTTGGGAGGCTGAGGCAAGAGGATCGCTTAAGCCCAAGAGTTTGAGGTTGCTATGAGCTATGATGATGCCATGGTACTCTACTGAGGGCAACAACTTGAGACACTGTCTCAAAAAAAAAAAAAGGAAGAAACTAAGGAGGTCAGAGATCAGAAAGTGGCTCAGAAGCTACATAAATGGAGTTTCAATAAAACATTAGTAGTAAAATGTTGGGAAAAAAATTAAAAGAGAGTAGGGGCACAAAAGAAACACATACATTTCCTTTATAAACTAAGGAAGAAATAATAGAATTTCCAATCAAAGACCAAGTTTCTCAGTCTTGACTATTCATTGGTAATCACCTGAGAACTTTAAAAGCTGCCTGGAGCCTCACGCTTAGAAATTCTGTTTTAATTGATCTCCTGGAAATCCCGGACCCTACCCCTGACCAACTGGGTCAGAAACTCGGGAGGCAGGCTCAGCCATCAGTGATGCTGGAACATGCCGAAGTTTGAAATCCCACATCCTAAGTGATTCTAATGTGCTGCAAGGCTGAGAATCACTGCTGTGGTAGGCTGTGGCTACAGCAGACGTATATAAAGATATGATGAATTCCTAACAGGTACTATTCCTGACATAAGCTTATCTTTTTAAGTACTAATTGTGAGTCAATATATTTAAGACAAAAAAATCAAGGAGAAAAAAAAAATCGCTTAATTGTCAAATCTTTATATTAATATAAGGATCCAAGAGAAAAGTGGCTAATAAAGCCCTAATTCAGGTGGAATGTTCTCTTAAATAAAAATTTTAACCCAACATTCAATTTGTGAAAATATACTACAGAAGTCTCCATTTTGTAATCTCAAAGAAAGAAAGGCAATATAGTAGTGGTTATATTGCAGTCAGGCCTAGGCTCAAATCCCAGCTCCATTCTTGACTAGCTATGTGACCCTGAACATATACCTTCACCTAAAACTTAGTTCTTTAAAAGTGTGTCTCATAGGAGTAGTAAAAACAAACACCCAGCAAAGAGCAGTTATTCATGATTATAATTATTCAGTAGATATTTGCTAACCATTCATGATATGCACAGCACACTACACAGGACATAAAGACCTTTCATCCAGTCTTTATCTGTTGTTCTTGGTAGTTTACAATTAGCAGTGACTGCTGATAGCTTACTTATTTGGGAAGGCATGGCGGAAAAGTGCCACCTTGAACAGATACAAATATTGAGAGGGGACAGAAGGCACACAAAAGGAGGCAAGGAGATGTAACCATAGTAAGGCGGTGAGACAGGGAGTAGACGGACCTGGCTAAACCAGCAGGGCCATCTGGAAAGGAGAGTATACGCTAGAAAGATGAGTTAGGTACAGATTGTGGAAGTCTGGAGCAGCAGGCTAAGTTCTGAATAGTTTTTAAGCAACAGATGGTTTTTGAGTAAAAAAGAGCAACGAAAAAAGGGCATGGTCCCTGTTCTTCCATAGATGAGCAGCGTAACGGGGTTATGCCTACCTGGTTTATAGTGCTATAAAATAATAATTATTAAACTCTAATAATTTAAAATAGCACATTACCTAGTACATACTTACTCTCAATCGAGGACACTTGGATTTGGCCAGTATTCCCATAAATATATCAGGAGCGTTAAATTCTTGGAGGAATAAAGCCACATCCTGAAAATAAAAGTGATTATTAACTTGGATGTTGAATACTCCTCTTTATATCCTATAGCTTAGGTAACCACAAAATAATTTAATTCCAGACAACCTCCCTTCAGAAATAAGAAAAAAATCACAAAGTTAAGAACTGTGTGAACAGGCTGGGTGCAGTGGCTCATGCCCATAATCCTAGCACTCTGAGAGGCCGAGGCGGGAGGATTGCTTGAGCTCAGGAGTTCAAGACCAGCCTGAGCAAGCACAAGACCTCAGCTCTACTAAAAATAGGAAAATTAGCCAGGGATTGTGGTGGGTTCCTGTAATCCCCAGATACTTGGGAGGCTGAGATAGGAGAATCGGACAGATCTAGGAGTTGGAGGCTGCTGTCAGCTAGGCTAAAGCGATGGCACTCTAGCCAGGGCAACAGAGTGAGACTGTGTTTCAGAAAAAAAAAAAAAAAAATTGTATGAACAAATAAAAGTAATGTAAAAGAAACTTTGTAGTATCTGGTCCCAGACAATGAACAATTCCATAAACAAATCTAAACTAACTGCGATACTCCTTTCTCCTGTCCTGAACCTATTTACCTTAATGATTTTTTTACCCACCAGGAATCCTTATTAACACATTTGTTGATTCCATATCAAGTATTATGCTAGAAGCTGGAAATAAAGCAAAACAATAAAAGTCATGTTTCCTATCCTCCAAGAGCTAAAAACACAATACGGGAAATAAGTGAGAACTGCTATTAAGTCATATTCAAAATCAAATACGTGTTTTCAAAATCCTCAATAGAAAAAAAATTCAGATCACAGTGCACCTGTGACCCTCATACCTTATCTCTTTAGAGTTTGCCCACTCCACGGCAACTAAAGAGGCACACCACACAGAAGAGTGAGTCTGGAGTGGACATGCGACTACAAATAGGCCAAATCTCACCCAAGACTGGGGGACATAAAAATCAGTAGCAGTGGACTCACTTTATAAAATATATAAATGAAAATAAGTTTCTGGCTATCTATTGCCTCACATTTTCACCAAATTTAAGGTGTATATTTGGGAAGGTTTAACTTAAAACAGATACTGCACAGCTTATTTGAAAATTCACATAGAAGGACCATAGGGCAACTCAAAGAGGCAATTACCCTCCAAAGCAGCTGAAACTGAGGTTATCTGCATGACTGTTGACTGGGAAAAAACATCTTTACTTATGAAAAGACAATGGTCAGAGAAAACAGTATTTTCAAAGACACACACCAAATTCAAAGTCCTAAAAGTAGATGCTCACCACTGTAAGCAAACCAACTGTTTGTTGTGTGGGCAGTTCTTTGTAACATGCAGGAATTTCTATTTATCTATCTATCTATCTGTGTATCTATCTGTTCTGAGACAGTATCACTCTGTTGCCCTGGGTAGAGTGCCATGGCATCATAGCTCACAGCAACCTAAAATTCCTGGACTCAAGCGATCTTCTTTTACCTCAGCTGCCCTAGTAGCTGGGACTATAGGCATGTGCCACCATGCCCAGCTGGTTTTTCTGTTTAGTAGAGACAGGGTCTTACTCTTGCTCAGGCTGGTTTTGCACTCCTGAGCTCAAGCAAGCTGGCCATCTTGGCCTCCCAGAGTGCTAGGATTACAGGTGTGAGCCACTATGCCCCCAGCCACACACAGGAATTTTAAAATTTAATGACAGTTAATAATTCCTGGAGTAGTACAAGGGTAGCCTAACAATATCAACACCAATAATAACAATAATGGCAATTAACAGTCATTGAACAAGTATTAAATGCCAGACATAGTAAAGTGATTTGCATACTATCTCACTTGGGTTTTTTGTTTTGTTTTGTTCTGTTTTGTTTTGAGACAGAGCCTCAAGCTGTCACCGTGGATAGAGTGCTGTGGCATCACAGCTCACAGCAACCTCCAATTCCTGGGCTCAAGTGAGTCTCCTGCCTCTGCCTCCCAAGTAGCTGGGACTACAGGCGCCTGCCACAACGCCCGGCCATTTTTTGGTTGTAGCCGTCATTGTTGTTTGGCAGGCCGGGCTGAATTCGAACCCGCCAGCTCAGGTGTACGTGGCTAGTGCCTTAGACCGTTGAGCCACAGGTGCCGAGCCTCACTTGATTTTTTATTTATTGCATTCTATCTCATTTGGTTTTTTATTTATTGCATATTATCTCATTTAATTCTCAAAATAATCATATGAAATAGCTGTTATTAGCCCCATTACACTAATAAGCAAACTGAGGTTTAAAAGGTTAAGCAATCTATCCAGGATTATACAATCTCAGTAGGAGAACAGAGCTCAGTTTTGAACCCAGACAAATTTAACTCAAGGTTATATCCTTTTTTTTTTTTTTTAAAGAGATTAAGTCTCACTATGTTGCCCAGGCTGGAATGCAGTGGCTATTCATAGACATGAACATAGCTCACTGCAGCTTCAAACTGGGTATATCGCACTGCACCCAGTAAAGCTATATTTTTAACTCCTATACCATGCTACCTCTCAGTTCATTCATTTATTCATCATTCTTCAAATATTTACTGAAAAACTTAAAAGATGTTATTTTAGGCTCTGGGGACACGTATGAAAAAGCTAAATGAGGGCTCAGTCCCATGGAATTTTCATTCCAGAAAAATTGAATAAACTATAAACAACTATATAAATTTTTTTTTTTTTTTTTTTGCAGTTTTTGGCCGGGGCTGGGTTTGAACCCACCACCTCTGGTATATGGGGCCGGTGCCCTACTCTTTTGAGCCACAGGCACCACCTGAACTATATAATTTTTAAGTGTTAGAAAGAAAAAAGATGTGCTAGAAGCCAAAACAAGGGGGCTACTTCAGATATATCAGAGAAGATATTTCTCAATATGCGACATAATGCTTTGATGAGAAGGAACTTAAATCTATCAGGAGACACACAGACTCAAAAGAATCACTGAATAACAAGTTATGCAACAGAGTGAAACATTCTATGGGAGCACAGAAATAAGAGAGGTTAATTCTGCCTAAAGTGTCTAGGGCTGCATCACAGAGGAAGTGACATTTAAGCTGGGCCATAAATAATGACAAGGGTTTTACTAGCTGTAGGCCACTCCAAGTAGAGTGGTGGGAACAGTGCATAGACACATGAAAGTACAGGAAGTATCTGGAGGGCTCAGGTCCTTATACTGAATTCATGGTCACAGACTGACAGGAGACAAGGCTAAGATGTAACGTCGCTGAAAGGACTTCATGCCAGAGACCCCAATGATCCATGGAAAGTTCAGTTCTACAAAGGTGCCTCAAGAGCACATAGAGGGCGAAGAAGAGGCCAAGAACACGACCCTTCCTTCCACCAATCACCTCATTTAAACAGCAGCTCTGTTTCCTCTAAGTCTGAGAGTTTCACACTAATAGTATTTCATTTAAAAAACACGTTCTATTTCTTTAAAAAAAAATTTAAATGATTGACATATACCTAAAAAATACTTAAGTTTTTTTAAGGCTGGGCACAATGGCATACGCCTATAATCCTAGCACTCTGAGAGACCAAGATGGGATGATCTCAGGAGTTCAAGACCAGCCTGAGCAGGAGTAAGTAGAGACCCCGTCTCTACTAAAAATAGAAAAAAACTGGCCAGGCATCATTGGTGGGTACCTGTACTCCCAGCTATTCAGGAGGCTGAGATAAGCAGATCACCTAAGCCCAGGAAGACTAGTCATAGCTCACAGCAACCTCCAACTCTTGGACTCAAGCGATTCTCTTGCCTCAGCCCCCGAAGTAGCTGGGACTATAGACACCTGTCACAATGCCCAGCAATTTTTAGAGACGAGGTCTCACTCTGGCTCAGGCTGGTCTCAAACCTGTGAGCTCAGGCAATCCACCCGCCTTGGCCTCCCAGCGTGAGCCACTGCACCCAGCCTCATCGGTGGTCTCCTAACTCCTAATCTCTTCTCAAATATAAGGCCTTTTAGGTAGATAAATATCCGAACTTTGCTGGCCTAGCCGGTGTGTTCAAGCATTCATAATGGCTGTATATTTAGCCCAAATCTAATGAGAGCTCTGATCCTCCAGCCTCAAAAGACAAAAGTTTAGCATTTACAGCTCCTGGAACTTCATTCCCTATACCTTATAAAGGAGTGATTACAGACACTCAGTAAAGCTTTTCCCCAGAGAAAAGGACTTTTTTTAAAAATTCCATTCACCACCTCCTCACCCAACAGTCTTTTCAGAGTTTCATTTCCAGCTTCATACCTCGTCCATTGACATGTCCCATACTCTGCAAATTTCATTCTCCATTTCTTCATCAAGCTCCATCTGCTGTTCCTCATCATCTGAGCTGGATTTGGCATTTTCAGGGCTAACAATCTTCACAAACACAGGGATGAAAAAAGATAAATAAAAGTTGTCCACAGCACTCCCCAAGCACTCCTTGAAAAACATTTTGTCAATTCTCAGCTGGGGCTACTGTCTGTGGAGTCTGCACATTCTCCTATGTCTGCATAGGTTTGCTCCGGGATTTCAGTTTCCTCTCACAGCTCAAAGATGTGCACATTAGGTTAACTGGTGCATCTAAATAGTCTCAGTCTGAGGGTATGCACGTAAGTGCACCTGCAAAGGGATGGTATCCTGTCCAGGGTTGGTTCCTGCATCACGTCCTGCGCTGCCAGAATAGGTTCCAGCCTTTGTTGACCCTCAAGTAGAATAAGCAGGTTGGAAACTGAACACAAATTATTATTTACTTTGTTATAAAATAAAAATTGTACTATTGTCTACTTTTATTATTTCATACACACATAGAACAGCAAATGATATGGTATGAAAGCACTCAGGAAGCCTGCCATATTTGTCATTGTTTTTGAACTATATGGTTCCTTACAATTTTCACTTAGGAAACATTTAATCCTTCATTTAACCCACTACTATGACCGCTTTCACTCACTGATTCATCAAAAATTGGGTCAAGTATTTATTTTTATTTATCTTTCTTAAATGTGTATATAGCTCACATTTATGTTAATGTTTAATATTGGAAGTGTTTTGGGGGGGGGTCGTCATTTAGAAAATTATTTATGTTTTCCTGTCAAGAAATATGGCTTAGGAAATTAACTCTTGTTTATATATCAATTAGCCTATAATAAAATTGGTTATCAGGCATTCACTTCACTTACAGTTTTCAAGAACTTTTTGACAATGTTAAGCGAAACACTTATTATAACATTAAGCTAGATTACTTAGAGATCACAAAGAGACTTTCGTCAAAGATTTCTTGCAAAAAATTTGTTTTAAAAAAATTAGTGCCTTGGGTAGACCTATTCATTCAACATTCATAAAGTAAATACCACATACTATTGCTAGGCATTGGGATAGAAATACAAAAATGAGTAAGACATAATCCTTTGCATTTAAGCAGTTAAGGATCCAGTGGGGAAAGATATGTAAACAGAGTCACAACAGAAAAGGCTAAGTGACTTAAATGAATTGGGGACAAAGTTATGGTAGCAAAAATGATGGACCAATGACCTAATCCTGGCAGAAGCGGAGGAACACTTCTCATAGGAGGTGGTATTTGAGCTAAATGTTGGAGGAATAGTAGTTTGTCATGTGAAGAAGGGGGAAAGAGCATTCAGAGGGATATACAAGAATTCAGAGTTACAAAAAGGTCTAGTTGCCTGTTTGGGAAGTAGTGTCGATGGAACAGTGAGTGTATCACGGGCAGATGAGGCTAGAAAAGTTGCAAAGAGCACCGGATTCCAAGCTAAGAAATACACATTTTTCTCATATAAGCAATAGGAACTAAGAAGAGTATCATTAACAGCCATTTCTAAGGAAGATTATTTGGACGCTGTGTAGAAAATGGACTGAAGATAAGGACTAGAAGCAAGGAAAACAGGTGGGGAGAAGAAAACTCGCGTTTACTGAGAGCCCTGATGAGCCGAACATGCTACGCCCTCCAAGGCCGTAACTACATCTACCTACACAATAACCCTGTATATACTAACATTATCACGTTTAACTACACAATAACCCTCTGTATACCAATATGAATATTATAATTCCATTTTATAGAAATTAACAGAGAAACAGAGACTCTGAGCAGCTCGCGGACTTGCTCAAAATGCTAGCTAGTAGGTGAAGCCGCGTTTTTGATGTAAGAACCGTCCAGGGCATAAATAAGTTAGGATCTGGGCTTCAGAAACGACAGTCGGAATGGGGGACAAAATCCCAACCATGTATTTACACTGTCACAAATTAGGGGGGATTTGCAAAAGTAAAATATAACCACAAGCATTACAGCATCTCTGCCACCAGACTTCCCTTTGCGTCTAGAGAGGCTCGGAGTGTCCCCGGGCGTGCCTGCAGAGGCGGCCGGAGGCGAGGCTCGGGGCGCCGCAGCGCGGGCCTGGGGCGGGTGGCCGTGGGGCGACGGCTCCGGGGCAGAGGGGCTGCCAGGAGCGGGGACCGGGTGGCTGGAAGACAGAGGAACGCCCACTCGTGGCGCGAGTTTCCACACCTGGATGAGCCCGCTCAGGACGCCGAAGAGCCAGTGCTTGCTGTAGACCGTGCGCCCTATGCAGTCTCCCCCGGCCACCTCCCCCTCCTCTTCCTGGTCCCGACTCGGCGGCGGCGGCGAAGGATTACGGTCCATGACTTGGCCGCGCCAGACGCGCGGGAACCACTCCGGAAGCCGCGGAGGAGGCGACAGGTTTCCTTGTGCCAGAGCGCCGGCGCGCTCTACGCAGCTTCGGTCACAGCGCCCTCTGCTGTCGGGATCCGTGCCAGCCTGAGCGTCCGCCCACACGACTTGGTCTCCGCAACCCCAACCTACACAGGACCAGGATCTTTCTCACGGTTATTTGTCTCCCTCCCTGAACCAGATAGTCCATTATCTCCAGGTGCTCTTACCTGATCGGAGAAGGAAGAGGGAGAGAGAGGAGGAAGCAGAGAAAAAGCCAGCGTGTCTAGTACAGATGTGAATCTCAAAGCTAATCAAACCTGTTGCATTTGTGATCTGGATCTAGAGGTCAGGAGTTAGAGACCAGCTGAGGAAGAGGAAGACTCTGTCTCTAATGAAAATAGAAAACAGCAGGATGGGGTGATGTGTGCCTGTAGACCAGCTACTTGGGAGGCTAAGACAGGAGAATTTTTTGAGATCAGGAGTTTGCGGTTTCAATAAACTATAATGCCATCATTTGAGCTCTGCAGAGCAAGCACTTGTCTCAAAAAAAAAAAGTGTGTGAAAGCTTTAATTGGCTTTATGCATGTATGTCAGAGTAGGACATGTCCCTGCTCTCTGGAATGGAAAAGGAAATGTCAGAGTGTAACAGAGGGAATGACCTGGAAAAAGGCAAAGTGTTTTATGAGCCGTTTATTTAAAACCTCCCATACTCTTTTTGGGAATTAAAACCTGCACCCCTACCACAGGCCAGTGATCAGGAGGGGTAGGGGAATGTCCTTTGTTCTTTGCACCACAGAATATGGCTCAACAGACCTGGGAAGCTACCCTGCCAGTTTGTCTTGGCTGGAAGCTCATGCCTGTAATCCTAGGCAGATTGCCTTGGCTGGAGATGGGATGCATCAGAATTGTCAACTATAGTTAAACAGCAGTAACTTGAAGCAGAAAACCATTCTTTAAAAGCTCTGTGTTTCTGTTTGTAGTTAGGAAAATTGGTACCTTAAGATAGGAGTAAATAATTTTCCTTATTTACTGACAAATTAATAAACACCCCTTTCCTTCTTCTCAAACCACTTGTCCTCATTCTTCTCATGTAGACTTTCAGTAACAAGAAAACAGATGAAGTAATTACAGGATGCTGGCATCATATTGAGGAAGTTTTGTTTTTTTGTTTTTTTGTTTTTGAGACAGAGTCTCACTCTGTAGAGTGCCTGTGGAGTCATAGATCACAGCAACCTCAGACTCTTGGACTCAAATGATTCTCTCTCTTTTTTTTTTTCTTTTTTTTTAAAGAGCTAGGGAGCACCCGTAGGTCTCAAACCAGCTCTGCCAGATGCAGAGGATTGAAAGCAATATACTGCCGAAGGAACTGCTGAGCTAAAGCCAGCCCTCAAATGATTCTCTTGTCTCAGCCTTCTGAGTAGTTGGGACTACTGGCCACAACGCCCAGCTATTTTTAGAGACAGGGTGTTGCTCTTGCTGGTCTCGAACCTGCAAGCTTAGGCAATCCACCCACCTTGGCCTTCCAGAGTGCTAGGATTACAGGCCTGAGCCACCTCATCTGGCAACATTGAGAAAGTTTAATGAAAAAACTTCTATGGAATTCAAGATTTTACTTCTTTGTGAAAGACTTTGCATTTCTTACACAGTTGACCTTCCCAAAGGTATATAAATTGAAAATCATTGCCTCTGAATTGAGAGTCCTCTCCACCTCCAACTCTAAGGTGAAAATAGTTTAGCCAAGCATGGTGGTGACAGCCTGAGGTCGTAATCTACTCAAGAGGCTAAGATAGGAGGATGACTTGAGTCCAGGGGTTCAAGTCCATCATGGGCAACGTAGTGAGACCTCATCTGTCTCTTTAAAAAAATAAAGAAAAGAAACTATTTTTGTAGATTTATAGATATTTCTCTTACCTTGGTTTGAGTATTTATTGGATAAAGAAAAGATGTGATTTGTCTTGCAGTTGAGAATGGGCCTTCACAGAATGAGATTCAAAATGCGGATAGCTGAACGTGGCTAAAGAGGAATATGGCAGTAATGAGCAGCCCTGTGAGGAAAATGTGTGCATGATAATGATGAATGTACTGATTTTTGTTGAAAAATTAGTGATTACTAAGTCAGGAAAATTAAGAACTATTAATAAAAGCTATATAACATTTTGATGGCAGCCATTTAGTTATTAGATATATATCAATTCACTCAGCAAATCTTTATTTAGTGCCATTGTATCATTAGAGACACAGTGAAGAAGATAGAGAAGGACCCTGCTCTCAAAAAACTCACACTCAGGCAGGGTGCAGTGGCTCACATCTATAATCCTAGCACTCTGGGAGGCCAAGGCAGGTGGACTGCTTGAGGTCAGGAGTTCGAGACCAGCCTGAGCAAGAGCAAGACCCCCCCCATCTCTACTAAAAAAAAAAAAAAAAAAAAATATAAAAACTGAAGCAAGGCAAGAGGATTGCTTAGCCCAAAAGAGTTTGAGGGTGAGTGCCCTATGAGGGGCACTCTACCAAGGGTGACGGAAACTCTGTATCAAAAAAAAAAAGAAAGATGGCTCGGCGCCTGTGGCTCAACGGGCTAAGGCACCAGCCACGTACACCTGAGCTGGCGGGTTCAAATCCAGCCCGGGCCCACCAAACAACAATGATGGCTGCAACCAAAAAAAATGGCCGGGCGTTGTGGCAGGCACCTGTAGTCCCAGCTACTTGGGAGGCAGAGGCAGGAGACTCGCTTGAGCTCAGGAGTTGGAGGTTGCTGTGAGCTGTGATGCCACGGCACTCCATCCAGGGTGACAGCTTGAGGCGCTGTCTCAAAAAAAAAAGAAAGAAAGAAAGAAAGAAATGGAAAAGATCATTTCAGTGACGTGTACTTTGAAGAAAGTAAAACAGGGTACTTTCTAATAAAAAAGAATTCGTAAAACTTTTACCTTTTAAGAAAATGACCAAGTAATGGACAAAACAGAAAGCCTCCCCTCCTTGCTGCCTCCATTGCTGAGCCTCACTTCAAGCACATAGTCAGGAAGGTGGCATCAGATTGTCCAGCATGAAGGAGACTTTCTTCTGGCTTGGGAAAGGGGGACAAAGACCAAAGGTCCCACATTTCCAGGGGGCAAGCACAACCTGAGCAACATGCAGAAACCTCTCCATCCTACATTCAGGGATTTACATGATACTGCACACAATGAGATTAAAGTGTTAGGAGGCATAAGCCACCAACCACCAGCCATGCTGCAGGGAGCTACCACGGCATAACACCTCCCTCACAGAGTGCAGTGAGGATCAAAGGAGATAACAAACGGCCTTGGAAAATGTAGCTGTTATGATTGTGTTAGGTATATCCACTCTCCCATCGCCCCACTCAGAACATGAACCAAATGACCCACAGACCCGCCCCTCATCTCCCAGCTTCTGCCACTTATTGCGAACTGGCTCAGGGTTGCATGTTTCCCAACACAAATACCTGAGAGCCTACCTCAAAGAGGGTTGTTGTGAGGATTAAATAAGATCATACATGCAAGGTGCAACTAGCTCAGGAGAAAACACATTTCCTTTTGTGGAGAAGTATCAGCATTCCTTGTTTAATTTTATCCTCCCTCCAAGTGACCAGTTGACATGAAGCCTAAAGTGGGTGAACTGCTTGCTTGCAGTTATCTCTGGTGGCAGTAAAAACAAAGGGATTGAGGGCATAGTTTTATTAGGATCTATAAAAGCACAGATCAAAGTTGCCACTAAGATTCGCAAATAACAAACATTACATGGAGGGTATCAGTAATGGATAACCCAAGACTATTATAGAGGTGAATTCAGAACCTCTTAAGGGAGACCCCCAACCAGGAAGCACTTGGTACCCAGCTTCACCTGTGGCTAGCAGGTGACTCCCAGCTTTTGGCTCCTTAAGTTTGGCCTTATCTGGTGACTGAGCAAGGGGGTTGAAGGAGAAGGGGAGCAGGTGTCGTACAAAGGCCTAGTCAGTTCAGCCTAATGTGGGATACTATGTGGTCATCACTTCCACCAATGTCCCCTGCCAGGTTGCTATGGCCTTAACAAACAATTTCTCCTCTCTCCAGTCACCTTCCTCTACTTTCCTTGTACAAGTATTTTGATCCCTAAACATCTTGGATCCCACGCTCTATGTACATATGTTTCTGGAGAACACAACAACTATGGCAATCTCAATCCCACCTCAAGAGTTACCACTGATGTATGTGAATCACCAAAGTGGCTGGGGTTCATTTTCAAATATATGTAACTGAACTAGGAATTATGACTAACCTCTCAGAAGACACTGGATCCCTGGATATGTGTGGAAAAATAATCCTTAATTAAAATTTTGAGTTGTGTAGTTAAAAGCTCAGCAATGTTTGTTTGAGTCTACCCAGCTCTTAAGGATAAAGTTTCCCTTGAAACTTCTGAAATCAAAGCTGAGCTGTATCCTAGTGTTAACCCTGGGGGTAAGATTAAGATGTGCCCTGAATGAATGTGCCTCACATATAGAAGACCAAAGACCAAGGAATAAATATTGAGTACCCATTACATGTCAAGCACTATACTAGGCACTGGGGTTGTGGCACTGAAGAAAAGAGAAAAATTCTAGCCTGGGTGGTACTTATATTCTGGTAGGGGAAGACAACCAAACAATTAAGTAAAATTTATGCTATAGGAGGTAGATTAGTACACCGATAGCCCCTAATGAATCATGCTCCTGGTCCCCCTCCCCTTGGGTAGGGTTGGCCATGTCGCTTCTGATTAATGGGACATCAGCAAATGTAATACAAACAGATGCTTGCTGAGTGCTTATGTGTACTGGAGCTCACCCTTTGGGGGCAGCACTGTGTGAGAAAACTTGGTTGTGTCTCCTTAATGATGAAAGACCACATGGGGATAGCAACCCAGCAATTTTAGCGCTCCCAGATGGGCCTAGCCCCAGTGCCTACCAAGCTTCCAGCTGAACACCACGGCATAAATGAGTCCAGGTGAGACCAGAAAAAGAACCTCCCAGCCAACCCATATGATTATGAAAAGTAACACATCATTGCTGCATTTAGGCACTAGGTTTGGGAATGTCTTTTTACTACATCAATAGATAATTAGCACAGTACATAAGAAGGTAAATAGAGCTATAGAAAAAAACAAAGACGGTGAGAGTGATGCTATCTACCAATACTTAAAATGCAGAGTGGTCTTGACATAGAGATAGGCATGTAAAGGAGTGGAGATCCTTACATACAAGGAGACTTGATATATAATAGGAGTGGAATTGAAAAAAGTAACAATATTAATATTAGTAAATTATCCATGTAAAGATAAAAATTAAGTGAAATCTTTAATCAAAGTCAAATTTGGGTGGATTGAAGAAGAACTCAAAGTAAAAAGCAAAAGTTTAAAGCTTTTAAAAGAAACTGTATAGTATTTTTTTTTTGAGACAGAGTCTCATTTTGTCACCCTTGGTAGAGTGCCATGGCATCACAGCTCATAGCAACCACAGACTCTTAGGCGTAAGCAATTCTTTTGTCTCAGCATCCCGAGTAGCTGGGACTACAGGCACCCACTACAGTGCCCAGCTATTTTTAGAGACAATGTCATGCTCTAGCTCAGGCTGATCTTGAACCTATGAGCTCAAGACATTCCATCTGCCTTGACCTCCCAGAGTGCTGGGATTACAGGCATGAGCCACCGTGCCTGGCCCTATAGTATTCTTTTTATGACTTCAGAGATAGAAAGGATTTGCTTAAAATACACAAAGCAAAAGTCCTAATACAAAAGATTGTTACATTTTCCACTATTGCTTAATGTAAGTCAAGAAAAACAGTTTTTCAAAAATTTCCAGTTAGAAGAAGATGTTTGCCACATGTAATTGACTAGGTTTAGTATCCAAAATAATAAAAAGTCACATAAGTCAGTAAGAAAGAGACAACTCAGTAGAAAAATGGGCAAAAGATAGGAACATGCAATTCACAAAATAGGAAATACAACTCAGGGAAATATATGAAAAAACATTCAACTCTGATTTACTAAAAATCAGAGAAATATAAATTAAAAATAATATGAATTATGATTTCATATCTACAAGATTGGAAAAGTTTTTTTAAATATTGACAATTCCAATCATAGATGGGATTATAGAGAAATGGAGTCTTTTACACACCAAAGGGGGACTTCACAATCACACAATTCTTTGTTGAATAATAAGTCCTATTTTTTTTCCACTGTGGCAACCCATTATTGAGCTTTCAAATCAACTTACTGGGCCATCGCCAACATTTAAAAGATACACAATAGGCAGGGGTCCTCAAACTACGGCCTGCAGGCAACATGCAGCCTCCCAGGTGTTTTTGCCACCACTGCCTGTCCTGCTTAGCAGCCTACTCAGCCCAGCCCACAGTGCGCATGTGTGGAATGTGTGCTGCACTCTCGGACTCCCCTCCTTCTCTCTGTCTCTCAACTCCTCCTCTCAGTCTCAAGTGAGATCAGAGGAGTCACGAGGTTGATTTAACTTTACTTGTTCTTCATTTTAAATATTGTATTTGTTCCCATTTTGTTTTTTTACTTCAAAATAAGATATGTGCAGTGTGCATAGGAATTTGTTCATAATTTTTGTTTTAAACTATAGTCCAACCCTCCAACGGTCTGAGGGATGGTGAACTGGCCCCCTGTTTAAAAAGTTTGAGGACCCCTGCACAATAGACTAGATCAGAAGAAAAAACATCAGAAGCCATCATGTGTACCAAAAGCTAGTATTGTTTCACAAACTTTTTAGTGTCACCTAAATACAGTATATTGTTTCATAAAACTTTTCTTTTATTATAGACACACTTGTATGTTGTATTTCCCAATCACCATATTGATGTATATCAGCTATTCAATAGTCGCCAGTTTATGCTATAAAATATATCTTTAAATTTCAATCTACTCATGGTATTTTACTCTTTTTATTTATTTATTTATTTTATTTATTTTATTTTTTTGAGACAGAGTCTCACTTTGTCGCCCGTGGTAGAATGCCATTGCGTCATAGCTCACAGCAACCTCAAACTCTTGGACTCAAAGATTCTCTTGCCTCAGTCTACTGAGCAGCTGGGACTACAGGTGCCCACCACAATGCCTGGCTATTCTTAGAAATGAGGTCTTTCTCTGGCTCGGTCTGGTTTTAAACTCATGAGCTCAGGCAATCCACCCACCTCAGCCTCCCAAAGTGCTAGGATTATAGGCATGAGCCCCCCGCACCCGGCCTTACTCTTTTTATTCTTTTTTTTTCTGAGACAGAGTCTCAAGCTGTAGCCCTGGGTAGAGTGCCATGGCTTCATAGATCACACCAACCTCCAACTCTTGGGCTCCAGTGATCCTTTTGCCTTAGTTTTTCTATTTTTAGTAGAGATGGGCTCTCACTCTTGCTCAAGCTGGTCTCAAACTTGTGAGCTCAGGCAATCCAACCACCTCATCCTCCCAGAGTGTTAAAATTACAGGCATGAGCCATGGTGCCCGGCCTCTTTTTATTCTTTTTTTTTTTTGTAGAGACAGAGTCTCACTCTATCGCCCTCCATAGAGTGCTGTGGTGTCCCACAGCTCACAGCAACCTCCAACTCCTGGGCTTAGGTGATTCTCTTGCCTCAGCCTCCCAAGGAGCTGGGACTATAGGTGCCCGCCACAACACCTGGCTATTTTTTTGTTTTGCAGTTTGGCCGAGGCCAGGTTTGAACCCACCACCTTCGGTATATGGGGCCAGCGCCCTACTGGCTGAGCCACAGGCACCACCCCCTCTTTTTATTCTTAAAAAAAAAAATGAGTTTTATGAGGAAGAGGCCGGTCTAAAATTCATTTGTAAGTCATTGGCACTGCTGTGATAACCTCCTATTGACTTCTCAACTTTTATGTAAGTCTGACACCCACATATAAGCTTTGTGGGTTTTTTCTTCTTTTCTCTTTAGATCTTGAGTGTATAGAATTGAATTAATCATAATCTGTGGTTATTACACATTCTCATATGTCATCATTATGCTAAGCAAACACAGACCTACTTTTTGTCACTAACAAGCACCTTTATTTTTTTCTCTTTTTCTTCCCAATGTCTCTTTCACTTTGATCATGAACAAAAACACAGGTCAATTCATGCCTTCTGTATTTACCCAAAGGTAATTTAAAATGCTATACAGATAGTAATTTTAAGTCATCATGTTTAATGACTTTTAGTTTATTTCAAAATGGTAACTAGAAAGTCCAGGCCCATGTAATAGTTGAAGCTTTCAATTCACTTAAAATGATGATTTCTACCCCTTGACTCAGTTCAGCTGATTGTAGATAGGCTTACTTTTAATTGGAGGAAGGTGGTGACTTTGTTTTTCTTTCCCCCAACCTCTTCCCACTGATAGCCAGCTGCTCTTTCTCACCCCTCCCAAACTGGGGAGAAGACTACAAGTTTGAGGGGATGGAAAGGACAATTTTTATTTGACTATTTGACTACTATTTTCACAAGATGGCTTCATGTTCTCTGGGTCCAGCAGGTGTTTAAAGCTGACTTATGCATGTTGTAGATTCTTCATACATCCCCTCTCTATCATTAGAGACGTCTCTCTACAGTTCCCTTGGCGTAGTGATCCAATATCCTCCACCTTGTTGCCAGCTTCTTTCATATCTCCTGTGAGGATCAGCTGTGATGTACATGGAATACATTCGTTGATGGAAGTAATGTGTGCAAAATTATTTTATATGCTCAAAACATCAATGCAATTGCTAGTTCTAGCAGATGGTTAAGAATGGTTGCTCTCGTGTCAAACTAGCAACATGACCTGGATATGTTATGTGTACTTTGCCTCAAGTTTTCTCAGCTCTGAAAGAAGGATAATTAAACTGTGCAGATTCAAAGGGATAACACAAAGAAGCACTTAGACCAGTGGCTGGCCCCCACAGTCTCCACGTTATGAATGGTACCTGTCGTTCTCACTGTCATTCTACCATTAACTAGTGTTAGAGGAGCTTCAAAACCAACAAGCAGGAGGACTGACATATTAACCACTGACTCTGACAAGGATGGATACAGATTCTTAAGAAGGCATGAACAAAGTGCTATGGAAGCATTCACTATAACCCCAAGATATGGATTTGGAGGCAGGCAGATCTCATGCACTGAGAAGGTGAAATTCTTTTTTTTTTTTCTTTTTAATTATTCTTGGGGATTCATTGAGGGTACAAGAAACCAGGTTACACTGATTGCCTTTGTTCTCACAATTGTGTCTTGTCCCCAAAGGGAGGTGAAATTCTACCCTGGCTTGAACCAAGGAATGAGCAAAGAAAGAAAGGAAAGGGCTTCGAAAGATATTTCTCAGCACCATGGACAGGGAACCAATTAACAAGAGGTTTGGGAAGGAGAGAGTGGGGGAGGGGAAAGACCTATGCGACAAGGCCTCCATGGCAAGGACATAGACCATTGAGGAACTCATATTTCCTTCAACAAAAGAAATAGCCAGGGGTTGTGGCGGGCACCTGTGGTCCCAACTGCTTGGGAGGCTGAGGCAAGAGAGTCAAGAGAGTCGCGTAAGCCCAGGAGTTGAAGGTTGCTGTAAGCAGTGTGACACCATGGCTCTCTACTGAGGGCAATAAAGTGAGTCTCTGTCTATATTAAAAAAATAATAATAATAATAAATAAATAAAATTTATTCCTGGGAAACAAAAAAAGAGGAAAGGACACAGCTGACTGGACCAAGAGGAAACCTAGAAACAGAAGGGCCTAGAAACCGTCCACCGTAATCAGAGACCCCTGAACCAGCAAGACCCAGTGAAGAGGGTCTGATTTGGGAAAGAAACTGTGTGAGATGTGAGATATCTCCAAGATTTCAGAATCTTCTGGAATGATGTAAAAGGCATAACCTCAACCTATACTTTGAATATGGAGATGGTCATTGCTGGGGCCAATCCATGGTAATTCAGGGTACTTTTGCTTTTTTTAAATTTTCCTTTATTTTGTGTGTGTGTGTGTGCGTGTGTGCGCACGTATAAGTTCCTCTACCTTTGATAAAAGTGTTGGGGAGTTTTTTCATTTTTGCTCTCTAGAATTATTTGTGTAAAACTGGAATTATTTCCTTTTATGGGTAATTTTGTCTACATAATCATCTGCTATTTTTGTTGTGGGAAGATTTAATCTCTTAAAATAATTATAGGATGATACAGATTTTCATTTCTTCTTTAGTCAGCTTTTGTAACTTACATTTTTCTAAGATTTGTTGATTTTTAAATTTATTACTGGGCAGTGCCTGTGGCTCAGTGGGTAGAGCACCAGCCCCATATACCAAGGGTGGCAGTTTCAAACCCAGCCCCGGCCAAACTGCAACAAAAAAAATAGCAGGGGGTTGTGGCAGGTGCCTGTGGTCCCAGCTGCTTGGAAGGCTGAGGCAAGACAGTCGCATAAGCCTAGGAGTTGGAGGTTGCTGTGAGCAGTGTGACACCACTGCACTCTACTGAGAGCAATAAAGTGAGACTCCGTCTCTACAAAAAAATAAATAAATAGGGCAGCACCTGTGGCTCAGAGGGTAGGGCGCCAGTCCTATGTACCAAGGGTGGCGAGTTCAAACTCAGCCCCAGCCAAACTGCAACCAAAAAAATAAATAAATAAATAAAATTTATTACTGAAGTTGTCCTAGGATTCTCTTACGATCTTTGCCATTCCATGGAATGTATAATTATAGGCTTCTAGTTGGCCTATTTACGGTCCATTTAGTATGATCCATGTTTCATTGAGACATACAGGTTTATCTCCAATCCCAACTATTGTTTATTAGTGCCTTATCTTTTTAAAAAATGAAAACAGTGATATTTATTGATCATCCTAGTGATATTAAATATCCCCCTATGTTCTCAGGAAGACTGTCGTATTCTGTTTCCAGATTCCAGTACAATAACAAATTGCATTTTGCAAGAATTTATTAAGCATTTTTATGTGTTCTTATTGAAGTACTAGGGATATAGAATTCAGTAACTCTGCTTCAAAACATAACCCTGCCCACAGGGACTCACAGCCAGTCTCCTCAAGGCAAAGTAAGGAGGAAGCTCAGTACTTTTTAGGCAGGCCTGCAGGTCTAAAGTGATTGGGGTCTTTGCCACTCCGACCCCATTCGTTGGCCTTCTGGTCAGCCCTCGAGTCCTCTGCTCCGTGGCCGGTGAGTCTCTGGATACTCTCTCTGGTGTCACTGTAATGGGGGCAGGCAAAAAGGAGATGAATCACCAGGCCACTAGCCAATACTTCACCCTCCCATTCTTCCTTTTTCAAGGGTGGGCTCTGCCAAGAGCCTAGGAAGGCCACAGAAGAAGGGCCTCAGCCAATCTCAGCCCAAGCTGAGCACTGTAGGCTGGATACTGTAGGCTGGATGAACAGCACCTGGGGCTGAGGCTGGGGCAGGGGCTGGGAATCACTCACACTTGCCAACCACTCAGCCCCCTCACACTAAGCACAGAGACAGAGAGAGGGCAAGAGGAAGAGAGACCACAGCCTCCACAGGAAATTTCTGTGGAGGAAATTTCCTGGAAATGCAAGGAAGCTTGCCTCCTCCTGACTGTCCAAGGTATTCAAGCTCTGCTCAACATCCCTGTAATACCTGATGACTTTAGCAGCCCAGGCACCCCCAGGCCCTCTTTGGGCAGCATCATAGTTCCCCCGAGCGTGGAAGTATTTGTCTGCACCTATGTAATTGGCTTCTCTCATGTCAGAGTAGGCTTTCCACATGTCTTTAGTCCCTGGAAAGAAAATAAAATGATTGAGACAATTATGTCTGAGAAAAATAAAGAAATAAAATATTTTCTTTCCATTGATTCCAAGATTTCAACCTTTAACAAAGCTCTTGGAAATTATACTGGCTTGAAATGAATATCCCTTTATTTTTCACTTCCCTGGGCGAAGGGAAGAGAATCACACTCGTTACATGTTTTATTCTGTTTGATTCCATTCTAAGTTCTGTTGCTACTTTGTTTTTGCTTTGTGTGTGTGTGTGTGTGTGTGTGTGTGTGTTTATAAAGATAGAGTCTCACTCTGTCACCCAGGCTGGAGCGCAGTGACCATCATAGCACACTGCAGTCTCAAACTCTTGGCCTCAAGCAATCCTCCCATCTGAGATTCCCCAAGTGAGGGCATTATAAACTTGAGCCACCATGTCCAGCTGATACTTTGATTTTCACCGTATGTGATGCATGTAAAGAAGTGGAAGATCATAAAGGGATGTTACATTGTATAAGGAACCTCTACCCGAAAAGATCCAAGGAACTTTCTGACCAAGACAGGAAAGCACAGTGCCTTCTGAGGAAGCCTACAAGTATGTGGTGCTCTAAACCTGGTCAATGGGAGAAATTCATCCCAATGGGCAGACTGAGGATGACTTGGTCCTGAGTACATCTGAATGTCCCAGGGTATATTTAAATCTGGGCATCTGTCAAAATTCAACCAGCAAGTAATAAAAGTGAGTTCTCTAGGAGAGCTTTAAATGGGTAATCAGATGCCAACTCACTAGTTCAAAATTTTGCTGTCCTCCCCATAAAATGGAATTTTATCTACCTCAGAGGCAGGCAGAAAAACTGAGAAAATACACCGTAGGTGCTAGACATATTATCATTTCACTTCTTAGGTCCTTAAAATGGGTGGGATAAAAATGAAAAAAAAAAAACTAAATTAAGAGGACGAGCAGGGAGTTATGGACTAAAGGAATCTGATCAAACCAGAGTTAAATTAAGAAGTTTTTTTAAACTAACCGATTAAGGCTCGGCGCCTGTGGCTCAACGGACTAAGGCGCCAGCCACGTACACCTGAGCTGGCGGGTTCGAATACAGCCTGGCCCGCCAAACAACAATGATGGCTGCAACCAAAAAAAAACATGGCTGGGTGTTGTGGTGGGCACCTGTAGTCCCAGCTACTTGGGAGGCAGAGGCAAGAGACTCGCTTGAGCCCAGGAATTGGAGGTTGCTGTGATCTGTGATGCCACAGCACTCTATCCAGAGCTTGGGGCTCTGTCTCAAAAAAATTAATTAATTAATTAATTAATTAATTAATTAACTGAGTAAGAAAGGGGAAATCTAAGGTAGAGTTATAATCATGGTTTATATAATGTGTCTATAAGATAATATCTTCATTCTCTATATTTATTATTTTTAGCGTTCAGATAGATCACTTTTATTGAGAATTGTGACATTTTACTCTACTTAGTCCCTCTAAATTACTGATTTAAATGGCTCCTTAGCATCCAGACTTACTTAATAAGTGTTTTCAAAGTGCAGGGCATAGTTTAATCACTTGTGGTAGTGGTTCTCAACTTTTACTGTGCATGTCAATCCACTGGGGTATTCAGTAAAGGAAAGATTTCCAGGCTCCAGACCCAAACATTGTGACTTGGGATGGGGGGAGATCTAGGGTTCTTCATTTCACAAAGCACCCCAGACCCCAGGTGATTCTCATGTAAGTTGCCCAACCCTTTGGGCTGGGCGCCGTGGCTCATGCCTGTAATCCTAGCACTAGGTTAGACTGAGGCAGGTGGATTCCCTGAGCTCAGGAGTTCCAGACCAGCCTGAGCAGGAGCAAGACCCTGTCTCTACTAAAAATAGAAAAACTATCTGGGCATTGTGGCAGGCACCTGTAGTCTCAGCTACTTGGAAGTCTAAGGTAAGGAGTTTGAAGTTACTGTGAGCTGTGATGATACCATGGCACTCTACCCAGGCCAAAAGAGTAAGACTCTGTCTAAAAAAAAAAAAACTCTTTGAAAACCATTGCCTATGGAATAAAAGACATTTTTAGTGGAGTGTGTGAGAATTTAGACAGGATTAATAGCAAACTCTTAAAATAATGGTTCAGAGACTATTACAGAAAAATAATAATGCCCTAAATTTAAAACTCTGAAAACAAAATATTGCCACTGTACTATGGCTAGTGGGGTATATTTCTCTTGCTGTTGGTTTCCTGCTGTATCTCAGCCCCAGCAGAACCATCATCAAAGTAATTCACTGTGTCTTTTATTGTGGCAAGAGTTGTCTTCCAAGGCACCACATCCCAACTATTGCTATTTCTCAAATAAAGAACACAACATGTATTCAGGAATGTCTCACTCTTGTTTTGGAAGCAGTAGAAGACCATAGCTAAGAGCAAAGTCTGAGAAACAAGACCAGCTGGGTTAAATCCTGCTCTGCTTTGGAATTTTGTTAAGTCTCTTTGTGTCTCAGTTTTTGTATTAAGGGATACTAATACATTAAAGGATGAAAACACATTCATTTGTACATGTAAAGATCTTAGAACAATGCCCAACACATAGTAAAATCTCAGTTAATCTTGGTTGCTATTACTATGTGGGTGGGAACTGCATCGGCCTCCCTGTGAGCACCCCCTACATGTTTAATTCACCTGCTTTATGGCTACCCAAGAGACATAGAAATGAGCTGTCCTAGATTCCCCACTAGGAGGCAGTAGGGCCGCACTTGTATGAAGGGAACATTCACCCCTGAGTTCTACCTTTCTCCCATACTTGTGCTGAAAAGTTTCGACCCAAAACTCATGCGGCCTCAGGGCAGGGATCATGATATGAGCGTTAAAGTTGGCAAAAAAAACATGGGGAACTACTATTAGGAAAACCATGCTCCTCTTCTATCCATTTGTGGCTTCACTAGCACCTTTGCCCAATGGGGATGTAGCCTTTGCTTGAGAGAATCTTGGGGGCAGCCAGGTACAGCCATGTGCCCCCATCCTTTGGTCCTTACCTTGTCCTGCTTCCTTTATGAATGAGGCCCATCTTTGGCTGCTGACACCCAGGGCCAGGGAGCAGAAAATGATACCAATGAAAAGCTTCATCCTGTTGCAGAGTCAAGGAAACGCACAAGAATAATGTACATTTTGCTTTGAGTTTTTGGTTTTTTGTAACGTTAGCCCATCCTTCCCTTCCAAGAAAAAACCTCACTCATTTATACACACATACACACACATATACCAGACATATGTATACATAGACAATGGATAAATAGAATTTCCAGAAGGCCTAGTTCTCCATTTCCAAGTGTCTAATTGGAACCCCAGTGTCTGAGAGATGGCAATAGAAGTTTAGTACAAATCTTTTTTTATTTCTGTCACCCACTGTCAGCCTGCAAACCCAAGTGTACAGGAAGTTTCCAGAGAAGCCTTTGGAAGTTTTGTGACCAGCATACCTCTCTACAATATGAGAGTCTAACAGTCAATAAATATTTATATTCTTCTCTTCAGCCCATGGAACATTCTCCAAAATAGATCATATCTTAGGAAACAAATCTAACCTCAACACAATCAAAAGAATTGAAATTTTACCTTGTATCTTTTCAGATCACAAAGCAATAAAGGTGGAACTCAACTCTAATGAAAATTTTCATTCCCACACACAGGCAGGGACACTAAACAACCTTATGCTGAATGACAGTTGGCTCAAGGAAGAGATAAAGAAGCAAATCATTAGCCCAGTGTTGTGGCGGGGGCCTGTAGTCCCAGCTCCTCGGGAGGCTGAGGCAAGAGAATCGCCTAAGCCCGGGAGTTGGAGGTTGCTGTGAGCTATGTGATGCCATGGCACTCTACCGAGGGCGATAAAGTAAGACTCTGTCTCTACGGGGGGAAAAAAAAAAAAAGGAGGAAATTGTTAACTTCCTTCAGAATAACAACAATGAACACACAAGCTCCAAAACCTGTAGGACACTGCAAAAGCAGTCCTAAGGCCAGGTCAGTGGCTCTCACTTGTAATCCTAGCACTCTGGGATGCCTAGGCAGGTGGATTGCCTGAGCTCATGAATTTGAGACCAGCCTGAGCCAGAGCAAGACCTTGTCTCTAAAAATAGCTGGGCATTGTGGCAGGAGCCTATAGTCCTAGCTATTTGGGAGGCTGAGGCAAGAGAATCGCTTAAGCCCAAGAGTTTGAGGTTGCTGTGAGCGGTGATGCCATGGCACTCTACCAAGGGTGACAACGTGAGACTCTGTCTCAAAAAATAGAATTAATAGCTGGGCATTGTGGTGGTCGCCTGTAGTCCCAGCTACTTGAGACTGAGGCAAGAGAATCTCTTAAGGCCAAGAGTTCGGGCAGCACTTGTGGCTCAAAAGAGTAGGGCGCTGGCCCAATATGCCAGAGGTGGTGGGTTCAAACCTGGCCCCAGCCAAAAAACTGCAAAAAGAAAGAGTGCCAAACCCAAGAGTTTGAGTCTGCTGTGAGCTGTGACTCCATGGCACTCTACCGACAGCAACATAGTGAGACTCTGTCTCAAAAATAAATAAACAAATTTAATTTAATTTAATTTAAAAAGAGGGAAGTTTGTCGCATTAGATGCCTATATCCAAAAAACAGAAAACAATCCAATCCTAAACCTAGCAGAAGAAAAAACCAAAATTAAATTATAAATAAATGAACTTGAAAACAAAAGAATCATTCAGCAAAAAAATTAGTTCTTCAAAAAGATAAATAAAATCAATAAATCATTGGCCAGAATAACTAGAAACAGAAAAGTAAAATCTTTAATAACTTCAGTCAGAAATAAAAAGGGGGAAATAATAACTGATACCACTGAGACACAGAGATTATTTCTGATGACTGTAAAAAACTCTTTGCTCAGAAATTCGACAATGTGGAGGAAATGGACCAATAACTGGAATTGCACCATCTTCCTAGACTTAACCAGGAAGCAATAGATCTCCTGAACAGACCAATATCAAACACTGAGATTGAAGAAACAATTAAAAAGCTCCCCCCACACAAAAAAAACCTGGACCAGATGGCTTCATACCAGAATTCTATCAAACCTTCAAAGATGAGCTTGTACCTATATTGCAGAACCTGTTCCAAAACATTGAGAAGGAAGTTACCTTCCCCAACACATTCTATGCAGCAAACATCATCCTGATTCAAAACCAGGAAAGGACCCAACTGAAAAGGAGAACTACAAACAAATTGCACTAATGAATATCCATCTAAAAATACTCAACAAAATTTCAGCCAATAGAGTGCAGCTACACATTTAAAAAATTATGCATCACAATCAAGTAGGCTTCATTCTAGGGATACAAAACTGGTTTAACATATGCATATCTATAAATATAATTCATCATATCACTAGAAGCAAAAACAAAGACCATCTGATCCTCTCAATGGACGCAGAAAAAAAACCACTTAATAAAATTCAGGATCCTTTTTTAACAAGAACACTTAAAAAAAATAGGCATAGATCATTCTTTTCTTTTCTTTTCTTTTTTGAGACAGAGTCTCACCTTGTCACCCTCCGTTGAATGCTGTGGCATCACAGCTCACAGCAACCTCAAACTCTTGGGCTTAAATGATTCTCTTGCCTCAGCTTCCCAAGTAGCTGGGACTACAGGCACCCGCCACAACGCCCGGCTATTTGTTGTTGTTGTTGTAGTTGTCATTGTTGTTTATCAGGCCTGGGCCAGGTTCAAACTCAGCCGGTGTATGTGGCCAGCACCCTAACCACTGAGGTATGGGTACTGAGCCAGGTCATTCATTTCTTAAGCTGACTGAAGCCATCTATGACAAACTCACAGATAATATCATATTGAATGGAATAAAACTGAAAGCTTTTTCACTTAGAGTTGGCACCAGACAAGGATGTCTGCTATCGCCACTACTATTCAACATAGTTCTGAGAGTTCTAGCCAATGCAATCAGACAAGAGAAGGATTTAAAGGGCATCCAAATGGGGGCAGAGGAGATCAACTCTCGCTCTTTGCTGATGACATGATCTCATACTTAGAAAACTCCAGATACTCAACTGCAAAATTTGTGGAAGTGATCAAGAAATACAGTAACATCTCAGGGTATAACATCAATCTCCAGAAATCAGTAGCCTTTGTATAAGCAAATAACAGCCAAGTGGAGGAGCTTCAATACCTGGGTATATACCTAACAAAAGAGGTGAAGGATCTTTACAAAGAGAATTGTGAAACTATAAGAACAGAAATAGCAGAGGAAGAACATACCAAGCTCTTGACTGGGATGCAATCTGCATTAAAATACCAACATCATACTTTGAAGAACTGGAAAAAATAGTGCTCCTTTTCATACGGAACCAGAAAAAAAAATCTATATAGCCAAGGCTATTTGTAGCAATAAAAACAAAGCAGGAATTAGCACCCTACTAGACTTCAGGTTATATTACAAGTCCACAGTCATCAAAACATCATGGTATTGGCCCAAAAAATAGAGACATAAGTCTGTGGAACAGAATAGAAAACCAAAAGTTGAAACCACCCTCATCACCATCTGATCTTGATAAACCAAACAAAACCATACACTGGGGAAAAAGAATCCCTATTTAACAAATCGTGGTGGGATAAATGGATAACCACATGTAAAAGACTGAAAGTAAAAAAAAAAAAAAAAAGACTGAAACTGGACCCATACCTTTCACCACTTGTAAATATTGACTCAAGATGGATAAAATGTTTAAATCTAAGACATGAAACAATAAAAATCTTAGAAGAAAGTCTGGGAAAAACTCTTGATGATATAGGCCTGGGGAAAGATTTTATGAAGAAGCCTACATTGGCAACTGCAATAACAACGAAAATAAACAAATGGGACTTAATTAAGCTGAAAAGCTTCTGCACAGCTGAGGACACAACAAGTAAAGCAAAAACACACCCTTTAGAATGGGAAAAGATATTTGATGGGATATTTTATGGGAAAAGATATTTGATTTGCACGGTATGAATCTGACTAGGGTTGATAACTAGAAGCTACAGAGAACTCAAATCAACAAAGAAGACCAAACAATCCCATCTACCACTGGACAAGAGATATGAACAGAAACTTCTTCTATAAGGAAGACAGATGAATGGCTAACAAACATTTAAAAAAATTCTCATTGTTCCTAATCATCAGATAAATGCAAATCAAAACCACCCTGAGATATTACCTAACCCCAGTTGAGGATAGCCCACATCACAAAATCTCAAAGCTGCAGATGCTGGCATGGATGTGGAGAGAAGCAAACACTTTTACACTGCTGGTGGGACTGCAAACTAATACAACCTTTTTGGAAGGAAGTATGGATGATCCTTAAAGAACTCAAGTTAGACCTCCCTTTTGATCCTGCAATCCCATTACTGGGCATCTACCCAGAAGAAAAAAAAAGGCATTTTATCATAAGGACATTTACACTAGATGGTTTATTGCAGCTCAATTAACAATTGCCAAAATGTAGCCGGGGGTTGTCTCAGCTACTCGGGACGCTGAGGCAACAGAATCGCCTAAGCCCAAGAGCTGGAGGTTGCTGTGAGCTGTGAAACCACAGCACTCTACCAAGGGTGACAAAATGAGACTCTGTCTCCACACACACACACACAAACAACAATTGCCAAAATGTGGAAACAACCTAAATGCCCATCAACTCTGGAATGGATTAACTAGCTGTGGTATATGTACAACATGGAATATTATCCAGCCATAAAAAAGATGGAGACTTTATAGCTTTTGTATTAACCTGGATGAAGTTGAAACACATTCTTCTTAGTTAAGTATCACAAGAATGGAGGAACAAAAATCCAATGTACTCAATATTAATATGAAGCCAGTAGACGATCTAATACATGCCCAAATAAGAGAAAATCTCAAATCAATTCAAGGTGCCGGGGTAACAAGGGAGCAGGGGGAGGGGAAAAGAGAGAGGGATGGCTGTGCTCCCACTTAATGGGCACAATATTAAGGTATATGGCTCATCTCTTGGGGAGCAAGACACAATTGTAATGGGAACTCTACCTAACAAATGCAAACATTGTAACCTAATTCTTTGTACCCTCAAATTAACCTGAAACAATAACAAAACAAAATTTGTAGAATGTTCCTACCCTAAAAAGTATTCACATCTGGCAAATTCTAATTATCAGAATAGTAGATTGAGGAAGGAAAAAGATGAAATGCATCACAGGAATGCTGGTGCAGAAAGAGGATCTCCAAATAGTAAAACTGTTGGAAAATTCTGGCACCTCACCTTTGGTTGTGTGTTCCTCATGAGGCCTCTAGTGGAGCTGAGCCGCCTGTGCCGCCTGCTGGAGAGATGTGACTGGTGCTATATATACACCGACACGTAGCTATTGGTCCAAACTCTCTTCCCTCTTGCATAATCACTCATGGCCAGAAGACTGCATACAGATCATTGGGATTTTCCTTCACACGGAACTATTTTTTCCAGATGTGTAATCTGGCAACTTTCAGGATTTTCCTTCCTTAGCAGGATTTCCTTCACACAGAACTATTTTTTTCCCCAGGTTATGCAATCTGGCAACTTTCAGAAATGTAGCAAATTAGGGTACAATACTTTATTTGTCATACAATAAGGTACGGACAATTTCAATAGGAGAAAAAGAGATTTGATTGTCTGAAGAATGTGAGAATAGCCCACCTGGCTCCATTGCTCAGAATGAAACTGGGAACCTAGGGACCCTAGAATGTAGGAATAAGAAAGTAGGAGATAATCAACCCAGGAAAGTAAAACTTTCAAAAGCTGAAAAGGGAGTCCTCCAGACTCAAGTGTATTCACCATCATTTGCCATTGAATGTCATATGGTAGGTTATATTTGGAGGATGCTATAATCCAAGAATATTGAACTATAGTGTAGAAATTTGCAAAGTAGAAATGACATGTGGTAAAAAGGAGCAGCAAATGGCCCGCTGGCTGATAAATTATCAGAATAGTAGAGTCAGGCAGAAAGCAGAGCACTCTGGGAAATATGATGTTAGAGAACAGCTGTTTTAATCAGAAAAGCAATATCGTGCTTTGACTATGTGAGCTTAGTAAAATATCTTGGGTAGAAATTTTAAGCAGATGCTATCAGGAAGCTAGAATCCATGGTCCACTCATCTGCCCCTTCCGTGCCCCTTTATCCAAAATAAAAAATTTATTTATTTATTTATTTATTTTACAATAGTGTAAAATTATGTCTGCTTTAGAAGATTTCAAGTTCATTTTGGAAATAAAGTTTAGTATTGGTAATTATGAACTTAATATTAAGCATTTCCTTCATCTATATAATGTGCAAAACACAGGCCATTGTTTAATTCTTTTTTTTTTTGTAGAGACAGAGTCTCACTCTATGGCCCTCAGTAGACTGCCACACAGCTCACAGCAACCTCCAGCTCTTGGGCTTAGGCGATTCTCTTACCTCAGCCTCCCGAGTACCTGGGACTACAGGTGCCCACCACAACGCCCGGCTATTTTTTTTTGTTTTGCAGTTCGGCCAAGGGCGGGTTTGAACCTGCCACCTTCGGTATATGGGGCCGGTGCCTTACTCACTGAGCCACAGGCGCCGCCCCATTGTTTAATTCTTAATCTACAGATCCAGATTAAGATTCTGAAAAGGAAAGATAGGCACTTGGGCTAATAATCGAGTTCTTTCTTTTTTGATAGCAAGTTAACTGTTTTTAATTATTGCAAATATACAAGCGTTAAAGGATCTCAAACACCCATACACTACTACTCAGTTTAATAAATAAAACATTACAGATACAGTTGCAGTCTCTTTTGTATAAGTTACATTTGCTCTTGTGAATCTGGATGGAGAGTGCCCTTCCCCAGTATTGGGAAGTTCACACCCCAGAATGGATCTTGGTGGGGAGAACAGATTGTCATCAGCTCAGTTCTGTCGTGGTAAAACTCCCTCCTTATCTTTATCAGTAACTTCCTCATGACTAATTTCTGGAACCCTGGGTATTCTGTGACTCATAGCTTAATATTAAACTAACAACAATTATATATTCATTATATGTACGTGACAAATTTTCCTTTTTGAATGCGCTGTCTTGTTTCACGTCTCTTGGAGACTGTTTTTGCTGTTGTCTTCTCTTGCCAGAAGATTTTCCTTCCAGCACTTCTCTCTGTGTGTCTCTGGGTTGATTCAAAAGTTACTTTTGCATGACCTGGTGTCTCAGAGATAGAGACGGCAGAGGCACAGAGAGATGGGGAGGACACAAAGTCCTGTTTCTGGTGACCCCCCCCCCATTTGTAGTTCATATGTACCAGCACATTTTTATTTCAATAGAGTTAGGGGGCTTTATTAAGTGTTTTTGTTACATGGATGGGTTGTATATTGCTGAGTCAGGGCTTTCGTGTGCCCGTCACCAGGACAGTGGATGCTACACCTGATGGGCGATGCTTTTAGCCCTCACCTCAGTTCTTAGCCTGTCTTAGTTTCTAATGTCCATTCTGCCACTTTATGACCTCACATGACCCTTTAGCTCCCACTTGCAAGTAAAAACCCGTGGTGTTTATTTTCCATCCCTGAGACATTCCCTTTATATTAATGGTTTCTGGGCAGCACCTGTGGCTCAGTGAGTAGGGCACCGGCCCCATATACCAAGGGTGGCGGGTTCGAACCCAGCCCCAGCCAAACTGCAACAAAAAAATAGCTGGGCATTGTGGCGGGCGCCTGTAGTCCCATCTACTTGGGAGGCTGAGGCAAGAGAATTGCCTAAGCCCAAGAGCTGGAGGTTGCTGTGAGCTGTGACGCCACGGCACTCTACCAGGGGTGACAAAGTGAGACTTGTCCTCTAAAAAAAAAAGAAGAAGAAGAATGGTTTCCAAGTCCATCTGATGACCTTTTAACTTATTTTAGAAGCTGTACTTTGGGAAGAGAGATCTCTCATATCCATTCCTCCACCTACCCCTTGTATCAGCCTTGCAACCAGTCCAAAATGAAAAATTTAAAGGCCATTGTGTTTCCCTAGAGAAGAAAGAATGATGCATGTGTAATGTGGCCGAGATGAGGAGAGACTCCAAAGGACTTCATGTCTGGTCCTGCTCACAATGGGCCCCTGGGCTGGAAGTATGGGGAATGCAATAGGACGAATAAAGCCCATCCCCGGGAATTATGGCTCAGGATTTTTGCCTAGAGTTGTTGCTGGGAAAAGAGGAATATGGGCAGTGCATTTAAGATATCAGGGAAACAATCTCCAAGACTGTTGCAAGCAAATTGTGGAGACTTGATAGCAGAGATGTTGGACGGTTGCATATAACCGAAAGGAAGGAGGTGAGACTTGTGCTGAACCGGAAACAGAAAAAAACAGGATGAAGGACCTCTAACTTTTGTTATGAGACTAGAGGAATTTTGAGTAGGATATTAGCAAGAAGAAAAGTAACCCAAGATAAAGCAAATCGGGCCAGTGTTACACCATGTTTGGAAAGAATTGCCATAGATGAAAGTCTGCCAGAATTGGGAATTATGGTCCTTCCTCAGTTTGGGCCTTATTTTAATTCCCTTAGGCACAATGAGTTGAAAGTTTTAGGGCAGATATCTGACTGTCCCTTTGGTTCTTATCCAAAGCAAGGCTAAGCAACATCTGGATAATCCCTACACAACTTCAATTTCTTGGAAAAGGTGGGCTTGCCTGTGGTGAGAGTGAACTCTGAACTGGGTTTACTTACTTGGTCCTAGGAATAGATAGGAAGGTGGGAAGGTAAGGTTGTCAACCCTACACAGATGCTGGTCATGGTGTGCATGAGGGCCCTTCTTTATAAGAGAAGGCATGCCACATCCAGTCCCTTTTTTCCTATTTTCTTTGAAACAGAAGTTGTGAGCCAGTGATCATTTCCTGTCACAGTTACTTTAATCCTTTTGCAACCATTCAATGCTGAAAATCCACTCTCCACTTTCTCACCTCATTCAAGTCGTTATCTTCTTTGATGGAAGTGTTAAAAAGTAAGCAAGTACAGATTCCAGACAGCACGAGGGACTCTGCACAGGCCCTTAACAAGCCTTGCTTCTTCTCTTCCTTTTTTCCCTAATGTATTCTGCCTCCTGGGAAGGGAGAAGGGAACACAGTTCCTCCCAGTGAGATGCTTAGAACAGTAACAATAGAGCCATTCAACTATTTTCAATTGTTTTCCCGCAAAAAGAAAGATTTCCTGTCATATCAGAATCTCCAGGCCCTAGGTCTTTGTTAGTGTCTATTGCCCAGGCTTAATTATTAACAGCAGCACCTCCTTTCACTTTCAAAAATGACCTGGATTGAATAATAAATTACATGGTGACCCAATTCTAGTAGCTACATGAATGGAGGCTGCTTGAGAAGTCCAAGAGGCTTCCATTTTCTTCTCTTACAGTTAAATAGAAGAGAACAACAAGACTTAGTTCTATTAAGAACTAGACGAACGGCTTGGCGCCTGTGGCTCAATGGGCTAAGGTGCCAGCCACATATACCTGAGCTGGCGGGTTCGAATCCAGCCCAGGCCCGCCAAACAACAATGATGGCTGCAACCAAAAAATGGCTGGGCATTGTGGCGGGCGCCTGTAGTCCCAGCTACTTGGGAGGCAGAGGCAGGAGACTTGCTTGAGCCCAGGAATTGGAGGTTG
>CAUYRH010101194.1:0-11317 GCA_963574655.1 Perodicticus potto | reverse complement strand
AAGCTGTCACCCTGGATAGAGTGCTGTGGCATCACAGCTCACAGCAACCTCCAATTCCTGGGCTCAAGTGAGTCTCTTGCCTCCGCCTCCCAAGTAGCTGGGACTACAGGCGCCCGCCACAACGCCCGGCCATTTTTGGTTGCAGCCGTCATTGTTGTTTGTCGGCCCGGGCTGGATTCGAACCCGCCAGCTCAGGTGTACGTGGCTGGCGCCTTAGCCCGTTGAGCCACAGGTGCCGAGCCTCTGAGCCTTGTTTTATTCATCTGTAAAATGAAAATAAAAACACTCATCTCCCTTGGACAGCTTCAGTAAATAACAGCTGGGGAGAAGTGAGGAAAAGCTGACAGCCCTGAATTCCGCCTTAAACTTGGGGCACAGAAGTGGGGGGGCCCTGGGTGGGTGCGCTTGGGGAACATGGCAGCAAGCATGTGTTGAGGAAACCCCCCCATCCTGCTGGCAGGGGTGGTGGGGCTGGAAGCACTGGGCATCTGGGGCTGGCTGGGCCTGTGTCTCTGTTGCAGGAGGTAAGGAGGACCTGGGGAGGCAATGTTTCCACTGTGTGGGTGGGGTTCCCCAGATAGCAGGGAATTAGGGCCTCGGGCATGTTGTGGGCTATTTCCAGGCCAGGCATCCAGCATGCTCTAGGACCCATCTTTACCCTTCCTTAGGGGCTCTAGCTTCCCCCACCCAGACTGACACCTCCCACCTGTGTGTTTTCACCCTTCCTTCCATACATGGGTGGGGTCACTAGAGAGCCTTCACTGTGACAGGCAGGGGGTCCATTCTGGGAATTTTGTCCTTCCTCCCACTAGGGGAGGAGCCTGACCCTTAGAGGTGACCTAAGAGGAAGAAGGCCAGGAGTGAACTGGAGAAGCCGGGGCTGGTGAACAGGGTTTCTTTTTCCCTTCTTCCTTCCTTCCCTTTTTATTTTTAATCAAAAGATAAATAAATGTCGCTCTGAGGTGACAAGAGAACATTGAAAGAGATAAAAGGAGAGTAAGAGGGAGCGAGAGAGCAGAGGCAGAGGACAGAGTGGGTTTGGACCGAATACTGCCATGAGGGGAGAGATGAAAGAGGAAAGAAAGACGAGATGGGAATGCAGGACTGAGTGGTGGCTGGGCGGAGGATGGCGTTGCCACGGAAACAGGAGGAGGGATGGAGGGAGAGGAAGAAATGGAGAAGGCTGAGGGCTTGGTGCAGGAGGCGCAAAGACCAGGAGGCTTCTTAGGTCTGAACCAGGCCCCAGCATGGAGAACTGGAGTTGGCAGGAGAGGAAGACAAGACCCAAATCAGGCCCCAGTGTGGGGGAACTGGGGTTGACAGGGAGGAAGACACTACCCAGAAAGTCTGTCCCTGCCAGGAGCTGACAGGGCATGAGGGCTGGCCTGCTCCACCCTGCCTGCAGGACACTGCCTCTATTAGCTCGTCTGTGAAATGGAGATGATGCTCCCCACCCCAGGGACTGCCCTGAGGTCTAGAAACAGTGTGTGCCCATCACAGGGCCTGAAAAGCTCCAGCTCAGTCAGTGCCCTAGTCATTCCTGCAGGTGTGATTCTTGTCTTTGTCCCTTGAATTTGTCAGCCCAGGTTAGTTTTTACCTGTGTCCATCTAGCTGGTGAGCTTTACACCCAGCATAGCATACTTATTTGGGAGACAGATGTGGATTTTTGCTTCTGGAATTGGAGGGAAGACACAGAGCCTTCTAGAATCATAAGCATGAAGCCTGCTGTCCCTCCCCTGGGAGCAGGAACCGGTCCTGAACTCAGGGAAAGGAAGTCCAGGGCGGGTGGGGTGAGTACGTGGCCTCTGTTCTCAATTCGTTTGGACGCAGCTGTCCTCAGAGGGGGTGGTGCCTCCTGCGCGTGCTGTGTGTGTGCCTCTGCCCCGGGAGGGCCTGTAGTCCTCCTAATGATGATGGACCAAGTAACTGTACAAATAAATAAATCACCAGCAGGTCATCAAAGCTATGGTAAGGCCCAGGAAGGAAATGTGTTGAACATGAAATCTCTTAGAACCTGACCAGTCGAGGGGTCAGGGAAGGCACCTGAGGAAGTGATGCCAGGTGAGGGCTGAGGGGCAGACTGCAAGAGAACACAGCGGACACAGCCATGCAGCTGGAGCCTGGGGGCCAGCATCACCCTGGGAGCTGCCCCACAGAGGCCTGTGGGGCAGTGTCCGGGCTGGATTCTGGGAGCAGAATGTGGTGGGCCATTTAGGCTAACTGGTGGGAGTGCAAGGCCAGTTCCAGTTCTCTCTCCTTGACTGGCTGTACCCACACTGAGAGGTGAGGGACAGCTCCAGGCAGGGCTCTCAAGAGTGCTGCCTGCAGGGGTCACATGACAAATCCCGTGCCGGCCCCCGCCCCTCCGTATGGCCCCCACACTGTGGAAGGTAGACATCCCAGTGGGGGAGCCCAAATGTGATGGCAGTCCCCACATTGGATATGGGTGGAAAAGAAAACACTAGGAGTCAAGAACTTCCTGATTAATCCCCATTACAGGGTGGGGGCCTTGGGCTTCAGTTTCCTCATCTGCAAAATGTCAGCTTTGGACGAGAGGGTCCCCAAAGTTCCTTCCAGCCCTGCTAGTGAGGATCACTGAGGGTACACAGCCAAAGTGGCCAAGGTAAAGAACCTTCATAGGGGCCACCGTAGTGCTGTGGGACAGCCAAGCGTTGCTTCTTTGCAAAGAGATGAGCACGTCCCTCCATGGGCATGTGAGCCACTGGGCAGGAGCCTGGTGACTTCAGACTGCAGGTGCCAGGCTGGTCCTATGCTGAGCACCAGGGGAGACCATCACGTGTTTCATGCAGCTCTGTGGGGGGCTCCAGGATTGCCCCAGTAATTTAGTGCTGCAGACACTCTGTCAGTTTAGGTCATTTCATTTCTACGAGAGGCAGAGACTTCAGGACAAAGTGGGGTGATTGCCAAGCAAGGGTCCCCCAAGCTAGAGGAAGGTGCTCCCTCAGGCTGTCCTTGAACACTCCCCACTCTGCCCTTGTTTGGCCTCGTCTGCCCTATGGCACACCTTGGCCTGTTCCTGTGCTCGATGGTGTGAGGCTTGACACACACCCACATTATCAAAAGAGGAAGCTGCAGGGATGGCCATATGTCTGGGCTGAGTGCATGAGTCCCATGGATGTGGCCTGGATGGCAGAGCTGCAGATGATGGGGCTGGGGTGGGAGGGTGCTGTGCATGGCGAGGCTGTGGGTGGTTGTGTCTAGCCCAGGGTTGGAAGCAGAGCAGCTGCCCCTAGGGGAGGGGATTCCCACTTAATTGACCAGGCAAGGCCAGGTCACTTTCAGAATGCTCATCAACTCTTACTGATTAATTTGGAGATTCAGAATCACTTGAGGAGCTTTTAGAAGAAACCACATCCAGGCCCTGAACCTTGTCTGGAGTGAGGCCCAGCCAGCAGGACTCTATTCAAATGATGCCATCCTTGAACTCTGTAGATGCAAGTCTCTGCCCTACCAAGAGCTGGAGCCTGAGCAGTCATTTGAATACAGTGGGCCCAAGATTACACCTGAGCCATAGGGGTTCAGCCCTCTTTTTGTTTGTTTGAGACAGAGTCTCAAGCTGCATAGAGTGCCATGGCATCACAGCACCTGGGCTTAAGCGATTCTCTGCCTCAGCCTCCCAAGGAGCTAGGATTACAGGTGCCCACCACAATGCCCAGTTATTTCTTGGTTGTAGTTGTCATTGTTGTTTGGTGGGCCCAGGCTGGATTCGAACCCGCCAGCTTTGGTGTTATGTGGCTGGCGCCTTAGCCGCTTGAGCTACAGGTGCTGAGCCAGCCCTCATTTTCTTGGGTTTGAGGGTCACTATGACCTCCTGGAGGAGAGAGCCTCACACAGTGGCCACCCACTCTGGCAGCCAGGCCCTTCTCAGCACTTAGCCCATAGAAAGAGGATTGGTGTCCTAGGTGTCCCTGGGCCTGGGGAATCAGAAGAACAAGGGCTTTCAGAACAGGCCTTGCTGTCTCACCTGTAAGAGTATTGGGTGGTCAAGGGCAGCCCCTACCCACAGTCTACCAGAACTGAGCCCTCTCTGCAGCCTAGAGGCTGCCCTGGGGAGGAGGCATGTCAAAGGGCAGAAATCCAGGTTGCTGCCAGTCCTCCATCCTCAGTCCCTTTGTGGCTGCGGCTTCCTTCTCCCAGCCCTGGTGCCCCTCTCAGGACACTCTGCACTAGGTTCCTCCATCGCCTGCAGTCCTGTGTCCTCGGAATGACCAGCCATGGGGGAGATGGACCAGAAGCACACACAACTATGAGTCAGCATGATTGTATTAGGCAGGGCTCTCCAGAGAAGCAGCAGCAGTAGGATACACCATGTGTGTATACAAAGAATTTATTTTAAGGAATTGGCTGGCGCAATTGTGGGGGCTGACAAGTCCAAAATCTGCAGGGCAGGCTGGAAGCTCCAGCGGGATTTGTGTGCTACAGACTGGAGGCAGAATTCTTCCACTCCCTGGAAAGCCTCGGCATTTGCTCTCAGAGCTTTTTCTGTTTGGGTGAGGCATACCCACACTACAGAGGGTTATTTGCTTTTTTGTTGTTATTGTTGTTGTTGCAGTTTGGCCAGGGCCGGGTTTGAACCCACCACCCTCAGTATATGGGGCCGGCACCCTACTCACTGAGCCACAGGCGCTGCCTGGTTATTTGCTTTTGTACATCAACTGATTGTAAACATTAATGACCTCTACAGGATACCTTCCCAGCAACATCCACACTAGTGTTTTGACCAAAAAGCTGGGCCCTGTAGCTTAACTGCACTGATGACGTATGAAATTCACCATCACAGTGACGTTCTTCGGTTGGGCAAAAGGAAGAGGGTCTTTGTCCTGCCTCAGAACACTTCCCTCAAGGCAGTGCCTGCACTAAATCCTAAAGGGTGAAGAAAGGGAAGTGCTGGCAGCGAGTCAACCTATGCAAAGGCACTGAGGCCGGGATGTGGGTATGTGCAGGGCAGGATGGCCATGCCCTTGACTGGGAACAGACTAACACATGGAACTTCATCCTTCGGTCACACCGCTGCAGATGGGCTCCAGGGATAGACACCTGCACCCTAGTCTTGGTCCTTCCCCTTCCTCTCCCTGGGCCTCCTGATTCTCAGTCCCTGGGTCAGTGACTCAGTCACTCAGCTCCTGGAGTCAGGGTTCAGTGACCCTGTCCCCAGAGAAAAGGGGAAGCCAAGGCAGAAAGAAATCCAGTGAGGCAGTGACTTGCATACTTCCCCCTTGGCTGCCCACCCCCACGCCTGCTGCCAAGTGGGGTTCTGATGAGGCCGGTGGGCTGGGCAGCAGTGAGTCAGTGGCAGGGAGCCCAAATTTGCACAAGCCTCCCAGCTTTCACTTCCTTTTCCTTTCTGGAGCTATGAGCAGAGTTTACCTTTAAGCTTACTGTGAGGAATACAGTAAGGGACACAAAAAGGTTGCTTTCACTGTGAGCTCAAGTACCATGAGCGTTTTTACAGCCATGTATACACCTGAACTTCCTTTTCCCCTTCCTACATGGCTGCCAGCCCTGCCCACTTTTGGTTCAGCCTCTCCAGCTGCCGGGGGAAAAGGGCCCGAGCCCCATCCTGGATGGCTGAAATGCCCATTCTATCCTGCTTCTACTCCCCAAGATCCTGGTGCTGTCAGCTGAGCTCGTGGGGCTCAGCTCCCCGATAATGAGAGCAGAACCCAGCACCCAGGGGTGCTCCATGAATGCGCTGAGTCAGTGGTGTGGTAGGACCATGAAAGCTTCTGAGTGACCTAGTGACTCAAGGCCAAGGGGCAAACCGATCCTCCAGCATGAGCACAGGGGGACCTGTGAGACTATGCCGGGGAGCAGGACCCACTGGGCCCCCAGAAAACATTCATCAAGTTATACTGATCACAGGTGCTTGGTGACATCCCATGCCTGGGCCAACAGAAGCCCCCGAGCACCCCTGTTTCCAGCTGGCTCTTGAGCTCATCTCCCTGACATAGGAGTTCATCAGAATATCCAGTGGGGTCACCAGATCCTATTGGTTCTTTCAAAACGGCCACTGTCCAGCTAGCCCTTGTGTGCAGTCACCCCGACTCTGACCCACCTTCTGTCCTGCCTATGCCCCAGAGCAGGGGTGTGAGGCCACCTGGATGCTTGGGAAAGGGGTACTTGGAGTAAGTGTGGGAAGAGAGAAGGTGCCGTCATATCTTGGTGACAGGCAGGTAGGCTAAGAGGTCTCCCGTCCAGGCTCCAGATGGGCCCTTGTGCCCATTTTGCAAATAAGGAAACAGAGTCAGGTGACCTGCCTAGTGCTTACAGGAACCATGGTGCAATGGCGAGGAAGGCAGAGCCACAGATTAACTAATGGGGAGAGACTAGGACCTGGGGCCCTGTGGTGAGGGATGGGCCCTTGCTAGGCCTTAGGTTGAGACCTGATTCCCTCCCCTGGGGCTGGTCTAGTCCTCAGACCTTGGAGGGCAGTGTGAGTCCTGGGAAAGAGGGCAGTCCTTGGCCCTCCACAGCCCTTTCTCTGCCTCCCCCTTGTTCAGGCTCCTCCTCTGCCCCTACTTCCCTCTCTTCTTCCCTCTTCCTGTCTCACTCTCTAATGTGGCCTCCTCTCCTCCTACTCTCAGCACAACTACAGTTAGGCAACTCATCTATTTCTCTGTTTCTCTGCCTTTAACACTTACTTTCTCCCCACCCTGGGAACCAACAGTGCCCTGGTAGAAGGCCAGCTGCATCCTAGCCTGCAGACATCCCTGCTTAACTACCCCAGGGCAGTCTGAGCTCCCCTTTTTCTGGGAGATCATGAAGACCTTTTGTTCTGGGTTCTCAGCACAAGCAGGGGGAGAGAAGAACGAAGGTGCCAGCAGGGCCCCAGGCAGGTGACAAAGGGGCTTTGGGGTGGGTGGGGAGGCACCCCTGGCAGCTCTGTGCCAGGGCATTAAAACAGAAAGGTCGTAGGCTGTCAGTTGGAAGCAGAGGGTGAAAAGTTAACCAGGAAGTGAGTCCAGGAAGATGCTGGGCCACTCGATCCCCAGCCCTCCTCAGAACGCAAAGGTGGTCAGACCCCTCCTCTTTCTCTCAGCCTGTCTCAGCAGACCCACTTCTGCACACACATGGGCACACAGAGCCTGCCTGGCAGCCCCAGGGGACACAGCAGCATAGATCCAGGCCCCGTCTGTCCTGTCAGCCCTAGGACACAGCCACTCTCTGGTGGTGTGTGTTCTCAGGCAAGTGTCCAGCCCAGTGTAGAAGCAGTCAGGGCTGGCTTGACTGTCTGGTGCTTTGGTGACTCACTGGAGACTTCCAGTAGAAGGAGAGACCCTGGCTCTGTCTGTCCTCTGTGGTCCCTGCTGGCTGGGGCCCTGGACCAGCTGACCAGGAGGGGCCTGAGACCCATGTTACAATTTGCTGGCCTTGCCCATGTGCCTCTGCTGGCTCCAGTGTGCCAGAGTAGTCCCTGAGGAGGACAGGCTCAGATTGACCCCCAGGCCGCACAGCCATGGGAGCAGAGAGAGAGATTCAGATCCTGGGGTGGGGGTGGCTGTGGGGCCTTGTGGACCTGGGCACAGACTAGCTCTGCCCCAGTGACAGGCACTCTGGAGCATGTTCCTTTGGCCCCAGTTTCCTGGGCAACAAAGTGGGGAGCACATTACCCCATGCCCCATGAGGTTGCTTTTAGGATTAAACTGCTCGCATGGGACCAGGGAGCATTCAGGAATGAGGCGCTGGAGCCCCTTTTTCCAGGTTTCTGGGGAGCTGTGGCCACCTCTCCATGCCCTTAGTCTTGCTTAGTCACAGACCCCTCAGGAGCAAGGATGCTTCTACAGCCAGACACATCTTTTCAAGTCAAAACCACCTGCTGATGGGGGAAGGGCACACCTGGCGGCCAGGGCAGGTGTGGTTTCACCTGGTGTTGGCATGATCGTAGGAATGGGCCTTGTAGAGGGCCCTAGTTTCAATGATTAATTACATGGTTACCTTGGCTCAGCGCCTGTGGCTCAGCGGGCTGGGGCGCCAGCCACGTACACCTGAGCTGGCGGGTTCAAATCCAGCCCGGACCCGCCAAACAACTGACAGCTGCAACCAAAAAATGGCCGGGCGTTGTGGCGGGCGCCCACAGTCCCAGCTACTTGGGAGGCACAGGCAGGAGACTTGCTTGAGCCCAGGAATTGGAGGTTGCTGTGAGCTGTGATGCCACAGCACTCTATCCAGGGTGACAGCTTGAGGCTCTGTCTCAAAAAAAAAAAAAATTACATGGTTACCCTCTCCACAGGGCACCATACCAGCCCTGCAGGCAGCTACCGGCTAACATTTCTGGCTATCCTCTACCTCAGAGTGATGCTGACTGCTGGATCCCCACTGCCTTAGGTTGCCAGGAGAAGAATGGTGGCCAGTCTTGGGGCTACAAAGGGCAGGGAAGCGAAGGGCACCAACATTTACATCTCATCCTACCTCCTTAGTACCCCTAAGTCAAGAAGCCTTTCTGCCCTGTGGAGATCGAGATTGTTTGATGTCATGTGCTGGTAAGCGCAGAGCCTGGATGTGAACTTGGGTCTGTGCCACATGTGTTGCACATCTGCCCCCGGAGGATCAGCTGCTCCTCTTCTCTGGGCCTGCCTTAGGGAAAGTCTGAGAATACATTGAAAGTGGTGTTTGCTCAAATCCACAGTAGACAGGAGGGCTGCTGGGGCCACATCAGAGATGGACAACTGTGACAGGAGGCAGCATGCTCCGGGCTGATGGGCAGGGTGGCTGTGGTGAGCAGGGCGGGTCTCCTTGTGGGATGGGGACCCTGACTCATTTGCCTGCTGTCTCTGAGCACAGGCCTGGCACCTAGCAGGCACTTGTTGCACAGATGCATGAATGAATTCTGAGTTCTAATCCCAGAGGTGAACCTCAGACTCATTTAAGCTATGCTGAATTTGAGGCCTGAGAATGGAAATATCTCTCAGCTCTGTTGCTTTTTTTTTTTTTTTTTTTTTTTGAGACAGTCTCACTACGTCACCCTTGATAGTGCCGTGGAATCACAGCTCACTGCTACCTCAAACTCTTGGGCTTAAGCAATTCTCTTGCCTCAGCCTCCCGAGTAGCTGGGACTACAGGCACCCACCACAACGCCCAGCTATTTTTTGTTGCAGTTGTCATGGTTGTTTAGCTGGCCCTGGCCGGGTTTGAAGCTGCTTCAGAATCACCACTACCCCACATCCAGCCACTGGGAAGTGGACTCAACTAGCTTGCAGCTCAGGCACTTGCACAACTCAGTTTTCCCACATCAAGAATGGGAATGAGAGGGTGGCGCCTGGCACTTGCACAACTCAGTTTTCCCACATAAAGAATGGGAATGAGAGGGTGGCGCCTGTGGCTCAAAGGAGTAGGTTGCCATCTTTGGTGTATATGGCTGGTGCCATAACGATTGTGCTATGGGTGCTGAACCAGCTCTGTGACTTTTTTCAGAAAAGGCTTCCCCAGAGATCTGAGCAGACACATTAGTGTGATTCTTCACATTTGGCTTTATCATAATTTGTTTTATCTTGTTTTGTTTTGTTTTTTGTAGAGACAGAGTCTTATTCTATGGCCCTCGGTAGAGTGCCATGGTGTCACAGCTTACAGCAACCTCCAACTCCTAGGCTTAGGCGATTCTCTTGTCTCAGCCTCCCCCACAGGCACCTGCCACAACGCCTGGCTATTTTTTTGTTGCAGTTCAGCCGGGGCTGTGTTTGAACCCACTACCCTCGGTATATGGGGCCAGCACCCTACCCACTGAGCCACAGGCGCTGCCCGCTTTATCATAATTTGAGCCCCTTCACTTGCACAGACGCTGGGTTCTCACAGTCCTTCCTTGGGAATGTGTTTTTTTTTGTTTGTTTGTTTGTTTGTTGTGACACAAGAGTCTCACTATGTCACCCTCAGTAGAGAGCCGTGGTGTCACAGCTCACAGCAACCTCTTGGGCTCAAGTGATTCTCTTGCCTCAGCCTCCCAAGTAGCTGGGACTACAGGGATCCGCCACAACGCCCGGCTATTTTTTTGTTGCAGTTTGTCAGGGGCCAGGCTCGAACCCGCCACCCTCGGTATATGGGGCCAGCTCCCTATTCACTGAGAAACAGGTGCTGTCCTCATTCCCATTCTTTTTTTTTTTCAGTTTTTGGCCGGGGTTGGGTTTGAACCCACCACCTCCGACATATGGGGCCGGCGACCTACTCCTTTGAGCCACAGGCGCCACCCTCTCATTCCCATTCTTGATGTGGGAAAACTGAGTTGTGCAAGTGCCTGAGCTGCAAGCTAGTTGAGTCCACTTCCCAGTGGCTGGATGTGGGGTAGTGGTGATTCTGAAGCAACTTTAGCCTTTCCATCTTGTTCCAGACTGACCCCAACCCCCATCCCATCACAGGTTCCCCCAATCTGGTTCCTTCCACAAGGGCCCCATCTAAGCATAACGGTTTAAACTTCAGTGTCCATTTCACAGAGGGTAAACGCCTGTCTGGGCTATTTTTAGTAAGCACAGGAAGGGGAAGCTCCACTAGGTGCTGAGGTGGACTGGCGGAGGGCCTGTTTCCTGAGGATGGGCCACCCCTGGAGGGGAGCAGACCAGGCAGGCAGGAAAGCAGGAATCACCCCAGTAAAGCCATCCCCATCCTCTGACGTGCCAAATGCTGAGCTGGGGACAAGGGGCATGACACGACCTTTTGAGTCCTGGGAGGAGGCCACCACATAGCCCCTGGTGCATTACTTGGTGTGCCATAGTCCTGGGAACACCAGGAGAGGGTGCAAAGTCAGATGGGGAGACCCCAGGACAGGTGGAGCTTGAAGGATGCCTGGAGGCTGGTGGAGGGGCAGGCGCCAGCAGGATCCAGGGAGGCCCGATGAATGCAGAGACCAGGTGCCACAGATGCTCAGGGGGGGGCACTACTCACATGCTGGAGCCCCCAAGGCACTGTGCTGTGTTTGCACCTGGGCAGGTGGGCACATTGCCACTGGGTCAGGGACCTTGTCAAATTAGAGGCCCATGACCATAAAGCAGGAGCCAGTTGAGTGCTGAGTTCAGACCCTGGGCACAAATGGGCCAGCTGCCAAGGAGCCCCTCCTTCCAAACAGGTCTAATGTGGATCTCCAATGTATAAGTCACATAAAAAAACTATATATATATATATATTTTTTTTTTTTTTTTTTTTTTGAAACAGAGCCTCAAGCTATCACCCTGGATAGGGTGCTGTAGCATCACAGCTCACAGCAACCTCCAATTCCTGGGCTCAAGCGAGTCTCCTGCCTCTGCCTCCCAAGTAGCTGGGATTGCAGGCACCCGCCACAACGCCCGGCCATTTTTTGGTTGCAGCCGTCAT
>CAUYRH010101192.1:0-13699 GCA_963574655.1 Perodicticus potto | reverse complement strand
CAGACCTGCTAAATCAGAGATTCTGAAGTTGGGGACTGGAAATCTGTGTTTTAACAAGCCCTCCAGGTGATTCTGCTTTCCCCTCAAGTTTGAGAACTACTATACGGGAATGGTTGGGTTTTTTGTTTTGTTTTTTTTTTTGTAGAGACAGAGTCTCAGTCTATCGCCCTCGGTAGAGTGCTGTGGAGTCACAGCTCACAGCAACCTCCAGCTCTTGGGCTTAGGCGATTCTCTTGCCTCAGCCTCCCAAGTAGCTGGGACTACAGGTGCCGGCCACAGCACCCGGCTAATTTTTGATGCAGTTCAGCCGGGGCCGGGTTTGAACCCGCCACCCTCGGTATATGGGGCCGGTGCCCTACTCGCTGAGCCACCGGCGCCACCCAGAATGGTGGTTTTAAGGAATGGTTGGTTTTAAAAGCTTGTCACCTTCAGGATGATATCTTAGAACTTGCCTATCACCTCCCTTCATGAAGTCAGAAAGGCTAACAGTGACAGGACTTACAATTAGCCATCAGGCATCCAATCTTAATTCCTCAAAACTTTAATTTCTCCATTTTCAGAATAAATCTGGATCCATTTTTTAGACTAATCTTTTTCCCAGCTGTGAAGAGAGATGGAAAGGACAATAATTATCAGGTGTTTCTGTGGTTGTCCCCGAGAATGGAGGTTAAAGAAAACTGAACCCTTAAATGATTCATTGCACAATATGCATGTTTCCAATAAGGAATGTCATCCTGTGTTATTATCATGACCACCCAAAATTTATATACAGAGTTTAAGGCTAAAATGCTGGCAGCCAAAATCCAAGTATGAGCCTGGTCAGCACAATGTCAAAGAAAAATCCCAAAGGTCAGCGTTTAAAGACCTCTTACACAGGAAAACCACAAAGACGGGAATTTTAAAAATGTGGCAATGTGGATTGGTCATAGAAACTGAAACGTGTGTCATGGGCATGTTTTATAAGAAGGAATGCAAGAGAAGAAATGGAAGAAATGCTTGAGAAAGACAATGGAGCAAGTTATTTTTTAAGCCCCTCAATTTACCCACCATAGTATGCAGGACATATGGGTATGAAGCTTCATTGGTATGAAGCTACTAACTCTCATACATTGTTGCTGGAAATGTAAAATTGTAAGACCACTTTGGAAAACACTTGCTCGGTGTCTTACAAAGGAAAAACATAACATTTATCAAACAGCTCAGCAATTTTACTCCTACACGTTTACCTAACAGAAATGAAAACATGTATCCATGCAAAAGACTTGTTCACAAATGTTCACAGCAACTTTTCAAATCAACAGCCCTAAACTCAAAATAGCCCGAATGTCCTAAATAGCCCAGATGCTCAACAAGAGTGGTTAAACAAATTGCAGCACATTCAAACAAGGGAATATTACTCAGAAACAAAAAGGAATGAACTCTTGGTGTGTACAACAACATGGATGAATCACAAAGGCATTACACTGAGTTAAAGAAGCCAGACACAAAGGCATATGTGCTGTATGATTTCATTTATATGTTATTCAACAAAAAAAAAAGACAAAAAAACATCAAAACGAATCCACAGTGCAGAGATCAGCAATTGTCTAGGGTTAGGGGGGCAGATGAAGAAACTTTCTTGGGTAATGGAAAAGTTTTCTTATCTTGGGTGTGGTTTGGTGCTAGTTTTACATTATTTACATTAACCCATACTCTTAATATGTGTTCACTCCGCTGTATATAAATTATACGCCAATAAAGTTACCCAAACAAATACCACTGAGACCCCATTTAGTAGGACTAACAGTAGCACTGAGCTCCCTTTCATGTGTAATGGACAAGCCCTGTGTGACACAGCAGACACCTCTCAGTGCTCTTGAGCTCTGAGACTCCCCAATCTAACACCTAAGACCTTTCATCCTCTGGCCCCACTTACTTCTTCCCAAAAGCCACACTCCCACCAAACTGAACTGCCTGTAGCTCCCCGTACATGCGATGTGGACTCTGAGTTTTGTTCCCTCCTACAGGTGATCCTTTTTGCATGGAGTGATTATCTCCTTCCACCCTCTTCTTCTTCCTATTCTTTGCCTAACTCCAAATCTAGCTGAGGATCTCAAGCGTCCTTTAACACATGTACTCCTGCCTCAAGCCTGGGGGCTACCACCACCCCCTCTGTCACCATCACTGTACTGGTACATCAAGTACGGGTTCTTCATGTGAAAGAGAGTTTGAACCAGCGTAGAATAGTGGGCTAGACCCTGGAACTATGCACCGAATTGTGTCCTCCAAAATTCCTGTGTCAAAACCCTAGCTCCCAATGTGATTGTATCTGGAGTAATAAAGTAATAAGGTCAAATCGGGTCATAAGGAAAGGCACTAATCCGATAGGATTAGTGTCCTCATACGATGAGACACAGAGGGCTGTGCTCTCTCTCCCATCCCCACATATGAGGACACAGTAAAAAAAGAAGGCTATCGTCCGCAAGCCCAGAAGAGGCTTTTGGGAAGAAGCTGACCATGTTGGCACCCTCATCTCAAAGGCAGAATCTCCCAACCTCCAGAAGTGAGAAGGTAAATGTCTGTGGTTTAAACCATCCATCCTGTGGTGCTGAGTTACTGGGGCCCAAGCTGACTAAGCAAACCAGGAACATCTCCTGTCTGGTTTACCCACATGGCCCCAGGATAGCATCTGGCCCAAGGTCAACCTTTCATAAATATTTGTGGAAATCAATGAATCATCATCCTGTGGTCACTATGAACCCAAGGTCAAATGTTCATAAAAATATGTACAGATTCTGACCTGGACCACAGTTTTCTTCCCTTGAAAACAGACTAGAACAGCTCTGTCCCACAGGACTTCTGCAATGAAGGAAATGTTCTCTGTTCTGTGCTGTCCCCGCCCTGCATGCAGCCCACCAGCCAAAGGGCGCTATTGAGCACTTGAAATGTGACTAGTGTGATGCAGAAACTGAATATTTAGCTTTATTTAATTCTAATTCATGATTGCACATAAGTAGCCATGTGGCTGGTGGCTCCTACACCAGAGAATGCAGGCATAGACATTTCAAGCAAGGGCCAAGCCCTGGGCACTGGCCTCATGACATGGATTGCTCACTGTGCCAACTGTCCCCTGCACCAGACACTCATAAAACAGTCAATTCCTGCAGAGCTGACACAGGTAGCTTTCAAGTGGTGTTGGAGTGGCCCAGCACAGAGAAGCTGGCAAAACACACACATAAAAGGCATAACGAGGCACCGTCTGCAGAAACTGTGATGCTTTATGGGCCTCCGTCTGCGACAAAACCCATCACAGGGCAGGTTCATCCCTCGGTGACCAGAGTTAATTGAAAATTTAAGACCCAATCAAATCACCCAGAATTGAGATTTTTGGCAGCTTATGTGCTTCACTGTAAGATTCCTGCTGCTTTTGCCTCTGCCAATCCTACAAGTGAGGCAGTGTGTTCTGATACCGTCCACAACCTCACCAAGCTTTAAGCAAGCGACAAACATGACAGTATTAACTGTGATCCTGTTGTTTGGTTTTTGTTTTTAATGCACATGATGGTCTTTCTGTCTAAGCCACCAGGTGGATGTGGGCCAGCATCCACGTGTATTTGCTTAAAGGTTGAATGAGCATCTTCTTAACGAAAAATAGGTATTATCAAATGCCAGCCCGAAATCTTCTACAGCCAAACCTCATGGAAGAGGAGTATTTGTATGCCCTTCGACATAACACAAGCTTTCTAACAATGGCATTCAATTGGTATTAATGCCTATTTGTCCAGCATCTTACAGTCTAACTACTATCACTAGAGATCTGGTGCCCGAGATTCTAGAATTCTGTGTTTCAATTCTGCCCTGGTCGCCCCCAGTACTGCATCTTTGGAAAGTTACCTAACCTTTCTGAGCATCCATTTTCCCATCGGCAAGAAGAAAGAAATCTGGGTACACTGCAAAAATAGACCCATGTCCCTCCCAGGATGACGACGGGGATAAAATGATATAAAAGCCAAACGAAGGCAAGTGTTCATAGCCCTTACTCTGTCAAGGCCAAACCTGAAAACAACTCAAATTACTCACTTTTTTCCATTCAGGTGAATAGAAAAACAAACGGCAGTACATCCGTACAGTAGAATACCCCTCAGCAACGAAAGAGAGATGAACGTACCAAGAAACATAAAGGAATCTCCAAATGAGTAAGCCAGGTGAGTGAAAAAAGCCAGACCAAAGAGGAGTTCACACTCTGCAATTCCATTTAAATAAAATCCTAGAAAATAAAATCAGTGACAGAACACAGATCATTGGTTGTGTGGGGATGGTAGGCTGGAAAAAAAAGAGGAACGATGAAGAGGCTTGGGGAAACTTTTGGGGTGACGGAAATTATTCTGCATCTTGATATGGTGATGGTTTCATGGGTTTGAACACTTCATGTGCACAGCAATGAGCTTTAATTATATTTCTAGAAATTTGGAAAAAGCTAGGAAAAAACTGAGATCAGGAATACAATATCCTGTTCACAGAAGCTGGCACACAGTAGGCCCTCAACAAATGTTTGCTCCATTCTGGACAATAACATATGATCTCATGAGAATGGCTGGGAAAGACTTGAGGCTGCCAGGAAACGGGTTTACTAGGACCCAACTATTTAGACAGGCCCTTCTCGGCTAGAAAGCATTGGCAAGGAAGACAAACAGAAAGATGAACAAGGCTTGGGTTTTTCCCTGAAGGAAACACAAATAGTTTTAATATATGAGGTAATAAAAGTGTCAAAAGTATGGTATTGACAAACTACAGGCCGGAAGAAGAAAGTAATTTTGATGAGATGGTTGTCAAGGAGGTGGGTCCCATTCCAGGTGGGTGGGATCCTGACAAGCAGTAAGGGGTAGGGGGGTATGTCACACACATGGCCCTTCAGGGGACAAGGGGGAGAGAGGCCACAGAGCACAGCTTGGACTTCGACTTCATTTATTCAGGAAACTCGCCACAGAGCTGTGCATAATCAGATGTGTGTTTTACAAAAACAGATCCTATCTGGAGGGCAATCTGGCGACTTATCAACCAAGAGTCTTGACATTCACATCCCTCAACTCAGTAATTCCCGAGGAAATAGTCAGAAATGTGCACAAAGATTTATGTACAACATCACTTATCACAACATTATTTATGAACGCCCAAAGCCTGAAATAACTGAAATCTCCAATAAAAGGGGACTGCTAAATAAATTATGGTACTCTGAGTGATTTAAATCATATACAGCCATTAAGTCATACTCTCTGAGCATATGGATGGCAGGGTGCATGCCTCACTAAGTTGCAAAAAAGCAGGATACAAAAATATATGCTGAGTATTCATTCAACAAATATTTATTGATTATGCAGAAAGTGCTAGGCACTGTTTGTAAGCACAGAGGGTACTACAGAGAATGAAACAGAGAAAATCCCTGTGCTCGTGGGAAGAGATTCTGACTGCTAGTGAAGGAAGGCAGACAAACGAGAAAACAAATGGCAATAAGCAAAATAAACAGCATGTCACATGGTAAGGAGAAAACTAAGAAGGGAAATATCTGGGGAGCCGGGGGGAGGTAGAAATGTTCAATAGGTGGCCAGGGAAAGTTTCGGGGAGAAGGGGGCAAGAAGATGGGCCAGAGGGTTGCCAGGGAAGACGCCCAGGCAGAGGAACAGGCAATATCTAAACTCTGAGCCCTGTGGGTTTGAGATAGCAAGGCCCGGGTGGCGGAACGCCAAAGACAAACGGAGGGAGAATGAAGGCAGAGGGGGCTGTGCCACTCGCAGTGTGGGGGAAGCCACGAAGGGCTCTGAGCAGAGGAGGGGTGGGAGCTGTGGGAGGACATGGGCAGGGCAGGGGCCCAGGTGGGTGTTCTGCAATCCTGTCCCAGATCTTTATAATGGGCACGTGTTCATCTCATAATCAGAAAACAAAAGATAATTCCAGCAAGGAAAACAACGCAAAAAAGTAGTATGGATGATGTGACTACAGGGACGGGGAAGCAAATAAGGAGGTTAGGGAAATAGGTCAGATGACAGGGATACAGCAGGGGAGTGTAAGGACAGCACATGTTTAGAGGTTTGATGAGCAAAATCACACTTGGTGCTAGTAAAAGAAAATAACCATGAACCAAAAAAAAAAAAAATTAAGTGAGAGAAAAAGAAGTCCCTCTTAATCTCAGCATCCTAACAATATTTAACATCTTGGTGTACGTCCCTCCCGCCTTTTTTTCTAGACATGATTTTATTTTTTTCCTTAATCATCTTACGATACCCAGCACATCGCAGGCATCCAAATAGTCACTGAACAAATAAACAGATGGCCAAATGCTCCCAATAATTTTGTGTTACTTTAGCTATTATGTTTTTAGACACGATTTTAATGGGCTTGGGTGATGGGATGGCAGCGGTGGATAGGGAGAAGGCAGGAAAATAGATGTCTGGACATTTAAGAAGATGGCAGTGACATGATTCAAGGGCACCAGAAGGAAGCAGTGTGGGGATGGCAGCAGGAGGAACAGTAGCTGAGGAAGAGGAGGAAGAGTAGAAGCAGCCCAACCCCAGGCCAGAACCCAGGCTAAGAGCTTCCCACATGTCCCATCTTCTGTTCTTTGCCACTGCCCCATGAGGCGGACACTCACATGCTTATACTACAGTGGGCACATTTCAGTCCTGAGAGGCTCGGTAACTTACCCGGATACTCCAAAGCAGATCAGGACTCCAAACCACCAGGGTGAGGGCTTTTCCTACTCATTCTCCTTTTAGCTCACAGACACTTAAAATATACCCAGAAGCTCAGGGAGAAAGTATCTAAAGATGCCATAGTTGTGTAGTACCCAATTTTTGCTCTCAGCTTACTGGGACCCAATAGGAACAGCACCCTCTTCCTCTTCCAGAAATATGTTTTACATGTTTTCCAACTGACAATTTTAGCCTGTTGAGTTTTCTGCTTTTCACATATATGAATCTTCTCTCCCCGACCAGGTAAAAAGCTCCAGGACACCAGGACATGCTTCACAACTGTCCCCCAGCACACAGCAGGTGCTCAGCAAATGCTCTGGATGATGCTGACCATCCCTTACCAGTCACGCCAGGGCCAGACCCTATACACTGGTAATGGCAGGTAACCCAATTCCCTCTGGCTCAGGAAAGGTGAGGCTGAGCCCAGAAGGACAACCCCTCCTGAAAGAGGGCAGGTAACAGACAGGGAAATCGGCCTTGCTGATTCACACAAGGAGAGAAAGCAAACCCTTTTTCTCCACGGGGCTTGCTATGAAACAGAGCCTGCAAACTGGCCCAGGGGCCAAATCTAGCATTATCCACGTGTACTGCTTGGCTCACATGGGGTTTTCATTTGTTAAAATTTTCATTAGTTGTTATTTTTTTAAAAGTGAGAGGTTTCACATAAAAATCTGGATTTGGAGAAGCTGTTCCCTTGAGCTGGACCAGCCCTTTCCAGGTTCCCACAAGTGGGAGGTGCCCAGCCGGCCTCCTCTCCAGCTCTGCCCCCAGCTGGCCCTCAGCACCGGGAGCCCAGACCCTGCCCGCCCGTGTACTCACCAGCGCTCAGAGTCGTGAACTCCAGGAAGCGGTATTCATAGGACACATCTATCTTGGTTTCCACCTGAGGTCTCTTCAAAGTTGAATAAATATTCCCAGGCCGTTTTTCATCCCGTTTTTCTAACTTGTTCAATCCGCAACCCATTTCAGCAGCTGCCAGCAAAGGGAAAAAGAAGGGGCTGATTTTTTTTTTTTTCTGAGATGTTGTTTTTAACACCACAGTATAAAAGATGCCATAATTTTCCTGAAGAATACATAAAGGACTTCAGCCTTTATGAAATCGAGAGCATAATTTAATATACGACCTAAACACAGAGGACTACGCTCAGTATCCAGGCCAGCTTTTCTTGCTGTTAAGACACCATTACTAGCCATCCTGTGATTTTTAAATGACACCCAAAGCACACCTATTTTATATCTTTTTCCCCCTATCTGAAGAAAATAATACCTCAGAGTGCCTCAGTTCACTATAATCTGGTATACATGATTAAAAAATGGGATCTAAAAAGCAATACGGTGCATTACGGTGTCAGCCCGTCTGTAAAAATCCAAGAGACGTGTCACCTTCACTGTGGTTGCTAAGAGGGAGGAAGTTGTTTTTACAATTTCCAAACTCCACAGTCCTTTCTACCCTCAACAGTAATTATTTAGACAGGAAATTTATATTCATAAAACATCTCTAAAAGTAGATGGTAGTATTTTTATGGGCCTTGTCTAAAAGTCCCCCTTTTCTTCTTTTTTACACCAAACCGCAGGAAATAATAGTATGCTTCCATGCTCTCGGAGTCATTTTAGACCAAAATGAAAACTGACTGAACACTAATAGCAGGGCTAAAGAAATTGGAAGCAGAAATCCACGTGTATTAGAGCAAAGATCTGTAGCTACCGTTTGAAAAGAAAATGGAGAAATGTTAAAATAATGTGCATATTAGGGCAGGCTGAGCTTCCGATCTTTCAGGGGATAAAACAATGAAGGTTCTCCATTTAGACAGAATGACTTTAATGAAATGACTTTCCATCTCCTTCCTAAAGTTCAGCAGAAGATATTTTCCTTTTGTGTATTGAGTACCAGTGCCGCCATCAGAACATATTTCACAAAAATATCAACTGGCCAAGAATATCACACACAGAAACGCGGTGACTGCTTCCTCTTAGAGATAAGAATTTCCTTTTGCTTAATACATTCACAAGGTACTCAGCATCCTAAGGCAATTTGGCAAGCTCCAGAAAAACAAACTGAGCCTCAAAAAGGCAGTGAGGGGGTGGGCCGAGGGGAGTGGAAGGAGGTGGTGTAGCGACAACCAGGCTGTATTTTTCAGGAATTAAAATAAAGTCTAAAAGAATGGATGAGAACAGGAAGGTTTACTGATGCCTTAATAAGGGAACATTAGTGTCCCACGGCTAGAGCAGACATGATTTATGTGCAATCTGCATGAACCGATTACTTGCAAAATACTCTGTAGTTCTGTAGATGTAACAGCTGATATGTACAGAGGCTGCTTATTTAGCTGCTAAAAAGCAGGCTGACTGACAAAGCAAGAGAGAAATGGACAGGAGGATTCTGAGTGCTGGTAACAGTTAACCACTATGGCCACCAGAACTACAGAGCCCAAGGCCCTCCAGGTCACGCACTGGTGCGGATTTACCGCAGGTGACTACAGGCAAAGCATCATGAGTGATTCAGCTCGTGTGCTCCTTACCCTCAAGGAGTTCAGCCTGTAAGAGAGGAGGTACATTCAGATTATGACACAAGATGGGAAAATGGCAGGGAGGGGCCTAGGGCAGGTATTTGGTATGTGACTAAGCAGAGATGGAGCACAGCAAAGCCAAAGGCATGGAGGCAGGAAAAGACTGCGGGTGCGGGAAAGGGAAAGCTGGAAAGGTAGCATGGGGGTACAGACGGCAGAACCAGGGCCACCACTAGCCCATAGGGGGCCTTCATGAGAAAAGAGACCCCCTCCTCTGGGGAGCTTAGTCCTGTCCCAGACCTTGCTTCCTGAGTGGAGCGAGAGCTGCAAGGGAGGATCAAGCCCCTGCTTAAGCCCTTGTAAACAACCTTTGTGGACTGTCCGTCCTCCACCAATGGGAAAAAGCTAAGCAAAGTAGAATATTTCAAAACTGGCAATGATTAGCTAGCCACAGAGCTAAACATGAAGATAAAGGCAAAGATTTCTCACATAGAACACAAAAAGCTCTATCCACGAAAGAAAGTTTTGATCAAGTGGACTATATTGAGATTAAAAACTTCTATACTTCAAAATACACCCTGAAGAGTAAAAAGGTAATCCAGGGACTAAATGAAACTATTTGCTTACTATTTATTTAGTGGTGTATTGGTAAAGTAGCTCTCCATGAAGGAGGCACTCATTTGTCATCTTTGCCAATTCCTGTGGGGTAATCTCACCCATCGTGACAGATTTCAAGCTACCAACGTGATGTCTGAAGGCAGAGTTGGGAAGAGACACCACAGTCAGCCCTAGAGAGCCAATGTGTGCTGGCTCCTGCACGTCACTGCATTAATTCAGCAAAGGACCCAAGTCCAAAATCAAAGAACTCCTCCAGATCAATAAGGCAAAGATAGACTGCCCCCTAGCAAATAGGTGAACACATACGAAAAGAAGCTCAACTTCACTACTCATGGGGAAATTAAAGGAAGGCCACAGTGAGATATAGCAGACACCTACCAGAACTGCTAAATTTAATCCAGGGACTAAAGAACCTACCAGAACTGCTAAAACATTTTAAAACTGATACTACCAAGTGCTGGGAAGAATATGAAGCAAAATGAACTTCCCCATGCTGAGCAAGTGTATACATTGATACAACCACTTTGGAAAATAGTATTTTCTGATTCAGGAAAGCTAAATGCCTGCCTAGTCTATTGGTATATACTGATAGAAATGTGTCCACGTAGGTATCAAAAGACCGTGCAAACAGTAGCACTATTTGTAACAGCCCCATGTTGGAAACTGCCCAAATGCCTTATAGTAGAACAGATAAATGATGGTATATTCACACAACAAAATATTACAAAGGAGAGAAAATACAGAAACTAGGATTATAGATAAGGAGAATAAACATCAAAATCACAAAGGAGTGGGGGCCTGGGGGGAACCAGCCATAAAAGAGCACCTTCTTCTTTACTCCTTTTGCACAGAGCTCCAGAACAGGCAACATGAATCTCCAGCGTTAGTTACTGGAGTACTAGACCCTTGGGAGAACAGTGACACTGACTGCATGGGAGTGTGAGGGAGCTTCCGGGGTACTAGTCATGCTGTTTCTTGATCTGGGTGCTGGTTACATAAGTGAGTTCTGTTTGTGACAATTCATAGAGCCACTGAGCTGTCTGCTGATTGATCTCTGTTTTCCCATACTCACATTATACTAAAAAGTTCAAAAGTACATAAACAAATACATGGCCCTGCAGAGGTACAGAAACTTCTTCTACAAGAATCTCAAATTGGAATAAAGGTAAAACACAAAATCATCCACACACGAATTATAAATTCTTCTGAGTAAAAACTGAAAGCAACATTTATAGTAAGCAGTTCATCTGGCATTAGCTTTTCCAATAAAGTCACTGGCGTATACTCCATAAGAATTCTGAGAAAGAGAAAGCAATGTTTTCTTTGTGAGGGTGGAGGCATCTTCTCCATATTGGGCCCTTCCTAGGACAGAATGGACATGAGATGGAAGAGCACACAAAAGGAGAGCAAGGGAAGGTCATCACGCTGTGTCCTGCCACATACCTGGCAGACCTGCCTCACTCTGAAAAGCTGAGTGTTTGGGGACCTCCAAAAAGGAATCTCTTCCTCAAAAATCCTCCCATTTTCTCTACGTTATTATATAAATTCTAGCATTAAAGATTCATTCCTTTGAAATCAAAATTACCCTTCCTGAGAATCTCCTTTGCAACCACAAATATCTCCAGGGAAGAACAAACTAAGCTTCTGGTAGCCATTAACACTATAGTATGATTTAAATTTGCCTATAACTTTAAAATTTTTAATTTAATTTCTTTTATAAAGGACAGATTCCCTGAGAGCAGAAAGAAAGGAGATGGTTACCAGCATGAGTAAGAAATATTCAGAAAAGGTGGTGGAGTGGGGGCAGGAGGGTACTAAGAAGTATCAGAAAAACTCCTCTGATTCACCACTTTCAGTGTAAGGTTTCAATCAAACTGCCCCAAACCTGAGGTCTCTGCCCAAGTTCACCCAAAGGGCATTGTGCTTGTTATCACAGGACATAAAGGCACTCTGGGCAAATCATCTATGTGATCAGAAACAGAAAAGATAAGTAGTACCTTCAATTAAATTTTGCCTGAAGATGCCTCTGTACTGCAGCCCAACTTTCTGTGTAAACTCTCTGAGAGCCTAATTTAGGGTGTATACTTCTGTAACAAATAGCTGAGTCTCAGCCAATCACAGCAGCCAAGCTTTAGTCACTTGCAGGCAGCCAACTGACCTGACCACACTGAAATAAGGCAAAAGGGGAGCTGTAATTGATCTGACTAAGGCTGTGTCTGTACCTCACTCCTGTTTTCTGTTACCATGTTGCAAGCAGAAGTCCTAAGGGCTGCTCGATTTCCGTGTTGTTCTTTGCTCAATTAAACTCCATTAAATTTGTCTTAAGTTTTTATCAGAACAAACACCAGCCAGCAGCCTAACTGTGGAGATCAGGGAATTCTTGGGGGTCTCAAACTTTAGAGATGCCTATCTTTGGAGTGTGTGCAACCCTTGTTGAGCACAATTCTCTCTGGGAAGGGAGACACAGGAAGAAGTTGCCGGCCACCCAAACCTCTTGTGTAGAGGGCCCTACCTTGCTCCCAGCCTGTCCCCCTGCATTCCTTTTATTTCTCCTTGCATTCTTCCACCAACCCCCACCCCTGTCAAAGTAGGAAAGATTTCTACGTCATTCCAAAAGTATCCGTGACACTCCCTATTATACTAAAAAAAAAAGAAATCATCAAAATCTAGCTTACAAAAAGGAAGAAGAAAAAAAAAAGAACAGTGCCTTACATTATTATTTTATTTATTTATTTATTTATTTATTTATTTATTTATTTTGCAGGTTTTGGCCGGGGCTGGGTTTGAACCACCACCTCTGGCATACGGGGCCGGGCCCTACTCCTTTGAGCCACAGGCACAGCCCATATTGTAGAGTTTTGTAAACTTCACCGTTCACCATGTGAGGTTCCCAAACCACACTCACATTAGAATTTTCCAAGAAGCTGGAGGCAAGGGATGGGTGGCCTTTGAGGGCAGTGGGAAGGGAGGCAGAGAGGAGAGTCTAGGAACAGTATTGCCAGGTTCAGGCAGAAGATGCCCAGAGTGGCTATACATTCCCTCACCTAGACATTCATGGAGTGTCACAGTAGGAGCACATCTCCCCAGGAATCAAGGTCTCCAGTGACATGAAGGTAAATGATAAGTGGGATGGGCTTTTAAATGTGCCTTCAAAATCCACTGACATTCCTCCCATGAGAGGTAGGGTCTATGTCAACTCCCCTTGACACCAGAGTTCTCAGCAATTCAAAGAAGGAATCGATGGACCACAGGAGTAGTGGTTAAGTCAGAATTTATTTGCAGAAACAGAATTACAACAACTACAAGAACCAAACCTTCTGGCAGAGAGAACCCAGGAGGGGAACAAGCTCTCCTGCTCCCTCTCTGAGGTCCGGCTGAGGTCTGTGTTTGAGCTCTCAGCTCTGGGGCTTACACAGTCCCAGGGGGTTGTTTGGCCAGAACTCTTAGGGCCTGGGTCTTAGTCAGTTACAGCCAGCTGTCCAATGAAGACTCAGGCCCTGGAAACTGACATGACATTGGCCAGTCACAAGAGCACTGGGAAGAGACAGCAAGGCACCATCCATGAAACTGACTAGCCAGAAGAGCACCAAGGTGCCAGTGTCTCTCCCACAGGTGTCTGGCCCTTCCAGCAAGCTGGTTCCTCCATCCGATGCCACAGGATCAGCACCACCAGGGCCAAGGCAGCAGGTCGTGAGGCTGCCTTGTCCTGCATCACCCTCAAGTTGGGCTCCGAGCTACCTGACCAATGGAATATAACGGAATGACACAGTACCAGTTTCTGGACCCAGGCCTGAAGAAATTAGGAGCATTCATTCTTTGACCTTTGGGATGGCTGCTTTTGGAATGTAG
>CAUYRH010101190.1:0-42648 GCA_963574655.1 Perodicticus potto | reverse complement strand
AATATATATATATATATATATATATATATATGTGTGTGTGTGTGTGTGTATATATATATATATATATATATATATATATATATACACACACACATATATATCCGGGCATTGTGGTGAGCACCTGTAGTCCCAGCTACTTGGGAGGCTGAGGCAAGAGAATCGCTTAAGGCCAAGAGTTTGAGGTTGCTTTGAGCTATGACGCCACGGCACTCTACTGAGGGCGACATAGTGAAACTGTCTCCAAAAAAAAAAAATTGAATGGGATTAAAATTTTATTGAAAAAGGAAGGAAGATGTTTACATAAACATTTTACATAAACATCTCCCTCTTCCCCTCCTTTAATGAGAAGATTTTTAGCACTATTACCAAATAGGTGGGGACCGGGAGTCACGAGGTAGACCATCTTCTCTGTTCTTTTAATGCTGCTCCTGGGTTAGATCTGTCCCTCCTGTGTTGGGTAGGATCCAGTTAGTAAAACACATGGATTACATGTGAGTAGAACTGAGGCTTTGAGCTCAGGATGTTGTGCTGCTGACACTTGTAGGCTGATGGCCACCAGGCAAAGGTGGTATTTGTAGAGAGGGCAGGTGGGCCCCCGTGGTGCTGGGCCACTGGGGGAGGCTGGCAGTGGAGAAATATGTTGAGTCTTAGTTGTGTCCAGGAGACTGTGCAGACGCACATTGTCTGGGACGTTTCTGGGAGAAACTAGCAGTGCTGTCCTGGCTGGCACTAACAACTGGTGCTCTGTGCATCGCCGTGGCTGGTGCAGGTTACTGTCATATCTGTGTTTCCGCAAAGGGCAATTTCAAGCTCTCAACCTGCAATCTTCGGAGCACAGAACTGGGAGAAGTAGCTACATGCCCAGTAGCCAATGTGAAGCACAGATAATAATAAAATATTATCAATCACTCTGAAGTGATGAATTTTGAGTTATCTTTGTTTCTAATGTAACTTATTTAAATTACGTTTCATGCAATTTAATTTTAATAATGACTGTTTAACAACTGGCTCACAAAATTTCTGAAAATTTAAGAATCAGCACTTGCAAACTGGTGTGGGGTTAGGCTCTGCACAGCATGTGCCGTCATGGCCAAACATGGATGAAGAAGGTTGCCACTCCAAGAGATGTGGTCCTCTGCCAGGGAGCGGGTGCTCCGATCCTTGAGCCGTCCTGTGGCTTGTGCTGTCTGCTGTGCTGCCATCCTCGGGTCAACTCTCAGGCCTACTTCCTGTCTGCTTCCCTCTTCTGCAGCACAGAACTGCATTTCCCCTGACTTCTTGCCTGTTAGCTTCTAGGTAGGTTCAGTCAGGGGGAGATGATGGTGCAGAATTTTAGGGTAGGAGTGAAGAGGAGCCAGGTAGTCCCATCTCTGCTTCAGAGGCATTTCTGGGCTGTCCCTCCACTGCTGCAGCACTGCCAGCCCCCACACTGGCTCAGCACCATGGGGGCCCACCTGCCCTCTCTACAAATACCACCTTTGCCTGGTGCCCATCAGCCTACAAGTGTCAGTAGCTAAAAGCTCAAAGCCTCAGTTCTACTCACATGTAATCTACCTCCTGCAAAGTCCCTGTGTTTGACTAACCGGATCCTACCCAACACAGCTGGGACAGATCTAACCCAGGGGCAGCATTAAAAGGACAGCAAAGGCCCTGAGGAAAAGCCATCATGCCTCAGGTAAGGGCAGTGTCCACACAGGGCAGAGAGCTTGGGGTCAGGGTGGTCCTGGCATGGCCCCTGGACACAGGGAAGAGTGCTTAGGGGGTCGGGGTGGTCTCAGAACAGTTCATGGACACAGGGCAGAGTGCTTAGGGGCCAGGGTAGCCTCAGAAAAGTCCACAGGCAGAGTGCTTAGGGGGTCAGGGTGGTCTCAGAAAAGCCCGCAGACATAGGGCAGAGTGCTTAGGGAGCCAGGGTGGTCTTAGGACAGCCTATAGAGATAGGGCAGAGGGCTTAGAGGTCAGGGTAGTCTTAGGACAGCCATGGATGATGTTAGAGGCTATTCTGAACCCAGGGTTACTGTAATGGCAGTGGGGTCAACAGAAGTGCATATTTCTTAGTCCTTTTAGGGCTGCTGTAAAGGAATCCCTGAGGCTGAGTAATTTATAAGGAAAAGAGGTCTATTTGGCTCATGGTGCCAGTATCTGCTTCTAGTGAGGGACTTGGGCTGTTTCCACTAATGACCAAAGATTAAGGCAGCAAGCATGTGCAGATCCCATGGTAGAAGAGGGACTGAGCTGTGTGGTGCAGGCTCCTCTTCACATGAGAACTTACAGAGCAAGAGCTCACTCATCATCAAGAGGAGGGCACTAGCCATTCATGAAGGTCCACCATGGCCCGCCTGTAACAATGGGGCTCAGATTTTTTACATGAAATCTGGAAGAGACAGATAGCTGAATGATACCAGTATGTCAGTATGAGTTAAGAAGATGTGAATGATTGGTCCCCTGCCTAGGGCCTCCTTGTGGTGCAGGCAGGGTCTAGACCAGCAGTGACACCCTACCAGCCACAGCCCATGGCTGACCACAAAGCTGTACAGGGACCTCTTCAACAGCACCACCATGTGGCAGTGAGATGCAGCAACAGCAGAGGACAGTACGATGGAGCTTTCATTCTCTTTCCACTTGATGTTTGGGTGGGCAGCAATTTGGGTCAAATTACCTCCCAGATCCTTGGGTACTTCATTTGGAACAGGAGCAAGTCTCAAAAGTGTAAACCCACTTATGAGACAGGTAAAGACTGAAGGAAATAATTGGAAAACCAAGAAAGCTCCATGAGCATATCTTATGAAGTGGAGATTTTGTTACCTCTTGGCTGCTCCAGGTGAATAGCTTCACATCAGGAGAGTGTAGACAGCACCTCAGCCTCAGGCTAGTCTCACCACTGATCCATGGCTCAGCACCACCTGCCTAGTGACCCCCTCCCCTCCTCAGCATCCTGGTGCTGGGGGGCAGGAGGATGTTGGTGGTCACAAAGACCAGGTTTGGGGCTGCTTTCAGACAGTGGAATGCACCATCTCCCCAGAGGGCAGGAGGAACATGAGGTTTTTTTGGTTTTTGTTTTTTTTAATTGAGGCAGAGTCTCAGTTTGTCACCCTCTGTAGAGAGCTATGGTGTCAGAGCTCATAGCAACCTCAAACTCTTGGGCTCAAGCGATTCTCTTGTTTCAGCCTCCCAAGTAGCTGGGACTACAGGCACCTGCCACAACCCCTAGCTATTTTTGTTTGTTTGTTTGTTTAGCAGGCCCAAGCTGGGTTCAAACCCACCAGCCCTGGTGCGTGTGGCCAGTGCCCTAATCACCACGCTACAGGTTGACCACAGCAGCTGGTGCCTGGCCCACTGGATGCTGACCTGCAGCGTGCAAAGGGACAGGAAGAGACCCCTGTCAGCCACTCTCCCTGTGCTGCTCTCCCTGGACCATGCAGCTATCACAAAGCATGGTCATGCCTAGACCTTGGTTTTTGGCAAGGGCTCCATAGGAGGTCAAGGCCAGCAGCTGCCCCAACCCAGGCTGAGTTAGGATGCCCATGGTCTCTCAGGAAACTCAGGTTGGAGCCATGGTGGGTGGTTAGCAGCCATAAGTATCAGTGACCAAGAACAGAACACTAATGGGCCACTCTGTCCTGGGTAGGGAGGCTGTAAGAATGTGGCTGAAGATAACTGGGCAACTGAATTTCTAAAGAACCATGTCCTGCAGAGGCACAGAGGGCCAGTTTTGACCAATATCCCTTCTACTCTCCTTCCTTTTAACAGAAACTCTGGATTTTAGCTAGACGTACAGCTGCCCCGTGAAAAGTCATGATTCCCAGCCTCCTTTGCAATGCAGTGGTCATGACCCAGCAGGCAAAAGCAGGAGTGATGTGGACAGCACCCAGGCCGCTGCCCCCAAACCTGGTGGCCAGGACATGGTGAGGTCACCCTCCTGGACCAGGGGAACAGGACACCTCCCAGGCAGGGGTCAGCACACAATTTCTTAAAATGCCAAAGAGTAAATGTCTGTGGTTCTGGAAGCCACACAGAACCTTCCAACCCTGCACCTGCAGCCCCAGAACAGCAGCTGCACACAATACAGGCAAGTGGGCTTGGCTGTGTGCCAGTAAAACTTTATTTATATAAACAGGTGAGGGGCCAGGGTCAGGGGTTGCTGACTCCTGCCATGGAGGACGGCAGAGCAATAATAGAGAAGGTGCCTGGAACCCTGGGCCAGAGAGCAGATCAGGGCCTGGCCCCACATCTGCTGGCCCAGCACCTAGGAAGACAAACACCAGTGTCTCTGTTGTTGGATCTGCTCTTTATTTGGTGTCTGTTGATGTGGCCGGAGTCCGTCTCATCAACATGCCTATGGAGTATCCTCATCCCCCACACCAGCCCACGAAGGCTGCATTTGTACATCTGACTTAGGTTATGATCAGAGAGTCTGCGTAGCCAGCAGGGAGGCCAGGTCAGGGGAGGCCGAGGCTCTGCTGGGAGGATGGGGGCTCTGCTGACGGGAGGTACGGGGCTCGGCCTCATGAGCAGGGTGGACCCCACTTGGGGGTGTGTATGGGGGCTGTAGCACATGCAGAAGACGTGGCCATCCGGAAGCCTGGACAGGAGATACTGGAGAAAAGGCACGTGTTTCAGAGTCGGCGTCTGCTGTCTTCAGACACCCTCCCTCCGGCAGAGCCACCTGTCCAGGAAGGTGGCTGGTGCCCTGGCCGCCAGGCCTCTGCTGTCCTGGGCCACAGAGCCCCATCTCGAGACACGCAGGGCACCGCCCAGGTGCTCTGGGTTCTGGGGTGGGGGAACGAAGGGTGCCAGCCCGGCCCCCAGCCCAGTGGGCTCGGTCCATAGGGGTCTGCTTTGAGTGAGGGCCAAGGATGGGGATGGGAGCGGTCAGTGCCGCCCATGTTTGATCCAGTTTCTGATCATCCACTTCTGTCCCGAGCACCTCTGCACCACCAGCCGCAGCCCAAAGTTGGCATCTTTGGACATTTCCACCTCGAGGCACCGGCCCGTGTCTCGGCTCACAATGGGGCCACTCTGAAGAGCATGGGAAACTGAGTCATGTTGAGAGCCCTGGCAACCCCTTCCCGCAGAGGCACACCCAAATGCATGGCAATCCCAGGTCCCAAGTTGGTTGTGGTGTGTCCCTGCCCCCTGAAAGGTTTGGGACCCACCCAAGTCTCCCGTCCTCCCCTGGTCTCCACCCTGCATCCACCCTGCAGGGTTTCTTACGGTTCTGCCCCAGCCAATCCTAGAGGCCCTTTGATCCCCACTGTCTCCCTGCAGCTGCTCCTACAGCTGCTGCCCTGGAACCCACTTCTGAGGCAGGCACAGCCCTGACTATCCTACACTGATTTGTCACAGGCTCTGTCCACAGTGGGACAATGATCCAGGTGTGTGCAGGGCCCCAGGTCAAAGGGAGGCATGGGCAGGGGTGGAGGGGTCAGGATCTGGCTCCCGGAAGACACCCCAGGTGGGTGGGTTGGTGAGGGACTGGTCAGCTATGGGATTTGGTTCTTCATGTGGGGGTAGACCGTCAAAGAGCTTTAAATAGAGGGGTCCCCTGAGCAGAAAGGTTTCCCAAAAATCCATCAAACCTCAAGACCAGAGCCCCAGAACTGGTCACCATGGTCTTATTTGGAAATAGGGTCTTCACAGATGTGATCAGTGACGATGAAGCCATGCTGGCATCAGCTGGCCCTGGCCCAACACTGGCATCTTTATAAGATGATGGAGATTTGGAGATAGACGCAAGTATGATGGGTGGGAGATGTGGCCAGAGGCCAGGGGACTTCAGAGGCCAGGAGAATCAGGAGGCACCTCCCAGAGCATCAGAGGAGCCTGGCCCTGCTGACTCAAGGCCTTGAGAGGGCAAGTCCCTGTTGTTGTAAGTACCCTGCCTGTGTGGTAGCTTGCAGGACTTTAGGAGCACCCTGCCCCTGTCCAGTGTGAAGGACTTGGGCAGAGGCTGGAGGAGGCAAGTAAGCTCAGGAGACACATGTGAAGGTGGATGCCCAGCTGAAGGGATGAGAAGCACTATGGCCTTGACTGGATGGGGCCAGGAGGAGCCACTGACTCCAGAGGGCATGTGGGGATTTTTTTTTTTTTGAGACAAAGTATCAAGCTGTCATCCTGGATAGAGTGCCATGGCGTCACAGCTCACAGCAACCTCAAACTCTTAGACTTAAGCAATTCTCTTGCCTCAGCCTCCCAAGTAGCTGGGCCTACAAGCACCAGCCGCAATGCCTGACTATTTTTTGTTGTTGTTGTTGCAGTTGTCATTGTTGTTTTAGCTGGCCCAGCCCAGGGTTCGAACCCATCAGCCTGGGTATATGTGGCCGGCTCCCTACCCACTGAGTATGGGTGCCACCTGGCATGTGGGGATTGAGGGCGCAAAGCCCAGAGGCTCAGCGAAGGTGGACACAGGTCAGGTGGGGCTGTCCACTCTGGGAGGCTGAGCTTGGGGTGGGGGCCCTCAGGGAGTCAGGAGGCCTGGGTCTAGGAGTCTTCAGGAAGTCAGGGGTCTGGGTCCAGAGGGGCACTGAGAGTCAGGGAGGTGGGTCTGGGGGGCACAGGGAGTCGGGAGCTGTGGTTGGGAGCACAAGAAGTTGGGGGGCTGAGTCTGGGTGGCACAGAGAGTTTGGGGCTGGGGCTGGGGGTCATAGGGAGTTGGGAGACTGGATTTGGGGGGCACAGGGAGTTGGGGGCTGGGTCTAGGGGCACGGGGAGTTGGGGGATTGGGTCTGGGCACCACAGGGAGTTGGGGGCTCTTTTCAGCAGGGCTCTGAGGGTTTCCGGCTCTCTCACTTGGCTGGAGGTAAGTTTCAAGGTATGTCCCACCAACAGCTTCCATCTTCCTCCCTCTCACCTGGGGTCTGGGAGCCGTGGTGTTCAAGGCTGGCAGAGGGGTCTGCAGGGCTGTGACCAACTGACTAGCTTGGCCCAGCTTTAGCTGCATGACCCCAGGACAGTCACCTAACCTCTCTGAGCATTGGGGCTCATGAAGGGGCAGCTGACCCAGGGCCATGCCCCCTGCCCTAATCCCCCTCTTCTCCCCTCCCCCATGTTGTCAGGCTGGCTCTGAGGCCCTCAATGTCCTGCTGACCTGGGTGAAGTTCCACAGCCGCTGTGTCGGTCGGGCCACGTCCTCGCACTTCTTCAGGGTGGGTGTGCGGCCCCTGCCATCGTCCACCAGACACTTGGAGTCAGGCAGGAAGGCTGTGGAGCCCAGGGGGCCCAGCTGCAGAAGGCCATCGACACTGTACCGCACCAGCTGAGGATAGGACAGCGAGAGCCATGAGGGGCCTCGGCCCATGCACCTGCCAGGTCTCCCCAGTGGCTCTGGTGAGCACGAAGGGCATAGACAAGCTGTGCAGTTGCCTCAGACCCTGTAAACAGGAGCCTCTTGAGTGGCTGTACTGGAGTCTCCCACCTGCGGGACATCTCTCAAATGTCTCTGCCTTGGACTCTTGTGTCCTGGGACCTTACTCGGACCCTGCCCTGTGTAGGTGGAGGACACTGCAGCATCAGGTGTGAACCCAGGAGAAGAATGTTACATGGGCCCCAGGTCAGCCTCAGTTGGCCTCAAACCACAAGAAAACATCTATTTCCAGATGAGGGCAGCCCCAGGGTCACCTCCACTGGGTCCGTGGCTCATGTTGGTTTTCATAGCAAGACACTATATCACATTGGTATCCATGTGTCCCTGCGCAGTGGCAATTATACTTTCAACATAGAAACCCAAACTGAATTCCTGCCACTTCCTAGCTGTCAGACCATGGTCAAGTCACCCCACTGAGCCTCGCTCTCCTCATCTCTAAGTGGGAACTTATGACAGTAGCACACATTGTCTTCTTGGGTGTAAAAGGCCTTGCTCTCAGCCTCTCTTTTGCCCATGTGTACACACAAAGCCTGAATACATCATGGAAGACTGTTTTCCCCCCACGGTCCTACTGGAAAGTAACCTACAAGCTTTTCCCACCCTATGAGTCCCTGTGTCAATGCAACTCTGGATACCCCCCTTCAAGGGGTGACTCTAGCTTCTCCATCCTCAAATGTTTCAGAGAGTGTGGGATTGTGGTAGTGAGGCATATGACCTCTGAGGCTGTGCCGTAAATGGCCACAGTGCTCCTGTACTCTGGGAATGCAGCCATCAAGCTGGGAGGTGACAGCACACAGCTTGCCTGCCGCAAGCTCCAGCTGACAACACAACGTCTTGACAAACCCTAGGAAATGGACCCTCCAGCCTCAGTCAGGTGGCCCAGCTGTTGCTGAGAGGAGCCGAGACAGTTGGTCCTACTGGGCCAGCCCTACCCAAATTGCAGGTTGGTGAGCAAAATAAGGCTGCTGCAGGTTGGAGCTGTTCAGCCTGGAGGCAGGTGGTCATTGATACATCATATGCTATTTGTAGGACTTGGCGCTTGGTACCAAGGCCTCTGAGCTCTGACCTGGAGAGCCAGACCAACTCCGACTTTGACCTTCAGAATTGCGAGACAGTAAGCTCCTGCTGTTTAAGACAGGACCCGGGGAGTGGCCCTCTGTCCTATATTGGGACAATTCTTTTCTAGCCTCTGGAGTTTTGAAAACCCAGAGGGGATCTTGGAGTTGTCAATGATCAGGAAGACTCAGGTCAGTGTGCAAAGAGGGAACCACTGATGGGCTGTGTCCTGCTCAGATGAGGATATTGGTGTACCTGACCTCTCTGGTGTGGTTCAGTCACACCAGCTGTCCCTGTCCCCCCTTCCCTCAACTGCCACCCATCTGTCACTCTGTTTCCAGCAGCAGGAAAGGCCTCTTCTGCTGGCTGCCCAGTATCCTCTTGAGGTAGAGGGCTCACCATAGGCTTGGATGCAGGGTCATTGGAAAACCCTCATCCCACTCAGCTGCTCGGATCCCCCAGGCCAGCCCAGCTCTGCCGTGCGCCAGCTGACACGCAGAAAGACTGGGCTTTTCTCCCAATGTAGTGCACCCTGGTCATCTTGTTTTGCTCCTCCTCTGGGTGCTGGGAAGCCCCCACAGGGCCCCTTGCCCTGGGTCCATAAGAAAATGATGGCACCCAGAGAGGCGTCCGCATGCATGTTGACAGGTCCAGCAAATGAGATTTTTTTCAAGGAAGCCATTTGCATCTTGACGGGTGATTCCATTTTGCTCTCTTAACCAGAGGCCATTATGATGAAAAACTGAAAAACTATCTGAGCATCAGTCCAGGGCCTGCTAACAAGACTGCAAATGCAGGCAGCAGGGGAGGGCAGCTGCATCCTCAGCTTTGCTGTCACAAGGCCACAAGGCCGGCCCCTGCAGCCTGCAGTTAGCCGTGTGGACACCTTCTCCACCCAGATGCTGGAGGCGGCGCCCTCGAGGTTCAGCTGCAGAGAGGGGAAGGCAGAGGTCTGGGGCTTAATTTAAATGATGTCTGACACATTGAAGAAAAGCACTGTCGGTACCAGCAGACGAGAATTCAGACCAGCAGACTGTGGTTAAAGCCATCGGTCTCTTTATGGGGCCAGTGTCTCAGAACTACCTGAGCCACCAGAGGCCCAGGGTCTGAACCCAGCTTGCCAGGAGGGTCTGAGGTACAGCCAGGACTGAAAACCACTTGGTAGGTTCCCAGTTAATGGGACACTGTTGTAACAGAAACAGTAGAATACTTCCTATACTAGGTCTAGACTGTGGCAGTGCTTTACCCACATTTTCCACTTCAATCCACATAACCGCCTTGAGGACCATCACTATCCCAGTGGACTATGGATAATGAGGTTTTCCCATGGTCCTTCTGACCCCAAGGCCTCGCTCTTAGTTCACCCTGTTATGCTGCTCTGGGGGTGCAGGGAAGGCCCCCAGTTGCTCTGAACCCCTGAGCTTAGCCACGTGGCATCAGGACACCTCACAGGCCTACCACATGCCCTGCCTCTGTGTCACCTCCTGCCTGCTATGTGACAGCCACCACTCCTACCTGTGAGGACATCCCATGGCAGGGGTAGAGGATGGCTCGGTCATCGTCTTCTGCTCCCTGGTCCAAGCAGTAGCCACTGGCTTTGCTGTTTCTCACCTGCAACCCCAAATGACAGGAGAAACCCAGATTATCTGAGGGTGGTCCCGTGGCCTGAGGGGAGGCCACGGGGAGCTGTGTGTACAGAGCACAGGCACGTCTGTGTGAACATGTGGGCGTGTGTACACGTCTCTCTCTGTATCTACTTGTATGCAAGTCTGTGTGCTCACATGAGTTCGTTCACTGGGGACACGGGGCTCCACGTGTCTGTGAACCTGCACGTGTGCACAGGTGAGGAGTGGGGTGTCGGGTGTGGGGTGAAAGCCCGGGTGGGGCAGAGGCGGTACCTCTCCGTACGTGAGGGTGTCGTTGTAGATCCTCATCTCGGGGTACACGTTCTCCAGGTACCACCTGAAGCTGCGGCACTTCAGCCTCTGGCGCAGGGCCAGCCTCTCAGACACATCCCCGAAGTCCACCCCTGGATTCTGCAGGGCCAGAGCAGGCAGGAGGGCATGTAAGTGCCTCATGCCCCATGACCTAGGTCCCTGCCGTGAGGAGTGTACTTGCCTCCCTCCACCCAAGACATCCCCCCTGCAGGGGCTTGGGGTGCTGCCACTGGGGCCTCATCTCCACCTGGCCTGCTGTCTTCTCAGAACACACAGGAGGTCCAAGGCAACTGGGGACCAGAAGAAGGTCCTGGTGGTGTGTGCAGACCTGGCCTGTCCACTCTCTGCACATCAAGACCTGGCTCCCTCGAGCCCCTGGAACCTCCTGTTCACCTGGCCCTGGGCATAACCAGAGTTATGCTGCAGTGAGATTTATGGGGGGCTTGGCCTCTGCAGGGCTGGAACCTGAGGTCAGCCACATCCACAGGACCATGCCCAACACAAACCCTACACAGCAAGGCCCAGTGTGGCATCCCTGGTTGGCAACACCCGGCCTGTGTCATCACACCTCGGTACTGGGGAATGGAGCCCCATGACCCCTGGGAAGAAGCAGCCGGGAGCTCACACCTGGTCTCTGGTCCTGCCCAAGTGCCCTGACTCCCTCTGCTGGTCTCCATCTGTGACCTTTCACTGCAGTAAACTGTGACCACGAGTGTGAAACACTGCTGAGTCCTGTGACCCCTCTGCTGGGTTATAAGACCTGAGGCTTCCTCCCTCCAGAAGACCATCTCAAAGCGAGAGCCCTGGCCAGCAACATCAGAGACAGTCAGCATCACTCAAGAGCTGGCGGGAATGTAGATTCCCAGGCCCAGCCCAGCACCTGCTGAGTTGGGAACTCCAGGTAGGCCTGGCCACCTGTGTGCTCCTTCACCTCTGGACTCACTAGCAGGTGGGCCCTGGCTGTGGACAGTATTGACACTGCAGGTATGTGAGCCTCCCATGGCCCTGTTGCGGGCTGGATCCCTGGACGTCCCAAATCCAATTGGCGGATTCTTTTCCCAGATACAGACTAAAGTTAACAGAATCTGTGCGGGACAGTGGTTCTCCAATGCTAGTGAGTGTGGAGGTCAAGAAGCACACAGGTGGCTAGGCCTACCTGGAGTTCCCAACTCAGCAGGTGCTGGGCTGGGCCTGGAAATCTACATTCCCACTAGTTCTTGGGTGATACTGACTGTCTCTGATGTTGCTGGCCAGGGCTCCCACTTTGAGAACCAGTCCTCTGGACCGTGGCAGCTACCCAAGGCCTTATTCAAGGAGAGCAGAGCTGAGGCTCTGCAGAGGGCCATGTGCTGCCAGCTAGATATCTGCTGACAGTTTTTGAGCCAGCCCGTGCCAAAGGTGGCTATGTGCATGATGGTGTCCCAAGGCTGGGGCCGGGGCTCACCCTGCCTGCTTCTAACCATGGGACACCACTCTAGGCTCAGAAGAAATATCCACCCAGAAGGGCTGGGTGCAAGCACCTCAGCCGGGCCAGTGTGAGCAGAGCCCTTTCCCAGATGGGCCTCTATGCTGCCCATCCACTCCTCAGCACCCCCAGCACCTGGCTTACGGTCATAGGAATGTTCCATGCCATGTACACGTGGGACTTGAAGTCATCCATCCACACCTCGGCCGCCCGCAGTGCATTGCGCTTCGCGTAGTAGTCAATGTCGTTGTTATAGGGCTTCTTGGTGCGCTCGATGTGTGCCACACGAGAGCAGGGCAGCACCTCCATGCTGCCCCCACATTGCCACACCTGCAGGAGAGAGTGCAGGGCTGTGGCCAGGCACCAGGGGCCCAGCCGGTGGCCCCACTCCCCAGCTCTTCCTGACAGAGGGGCCCTGAGTGAGACCCCAGTTAAGGCCCCATCCCAGAGTCCCCAGGTACCTGCCCCACCAGTGGCCAGGAGGGCCCTGGGGCTTGGCCTCCTTCCTTGGCTTGTTTTCAGGGAAGGTGGGTGTGTCAACAAAAGCCTGGGCACATGCGGCTCCTCCTCTTTGGGATTTTTAAAACCAAATTTGATTTCTTTTGCATGTTACATGATTGTGGGATTTTGGATTACACTCATCCAGCACTTAATTATTTCTCCTGTCTGTGGTCCCCACCTTGCCAGTGCTTGTTCTGAGCAGAAGAACCCCCTCGGGCCACTTCCCAGCCCCCAGCCAGCAGCTCACAAAGCCAGCTTCCAGCACCCCAAATAGACACACGCTCCACTGCTAAACAGAAAGCCTAGCTCCCCAATCCCTAACGGTTTAAACCTCCACACATAGTAGAAATATGTTTTGCACTGTGATCTCTTTAATAATGCTTATTTCTGTGGCTTCACCAGACAATACACTGCCTCTAGGCATGAAGTTTAAGATTATCCCATTCCATTTCATCCTGTCTCACACTATGCTGCTCTCACTGTGATGGCTTATCTTATGTGCCAGCTGGCCTGGGCCTCGGGCTGCGGAGTGTTTGATCACTGTCCCGGGTGTGTCTATGAGGTAAGGCTGACATCGGACTCTATGGGCTGAGCAGGGCAGGCTCCCCTGCAGTGTGGGTGGGTCTCGCTTGACTAGGACAGAAAGGCTGAGTAGGGAGTGTCTGTGTCTCTGCCCTGTGGCCTCTGAGCTGGGTCATGGGTCCTCTCCTGCCAGGAACACACACCTTTGGCTATCCAGGTCTGCAGCTTGCTGACTTTGGATCTGGGGGGCCTCAGCCTACATGAGCTGAGTCCTGTCATCCACATCTATCTGCAGCCTGTTGGGCTTTTTCTGCAGAGCCCCCTCTAACACTCATTGCACCCCCATGTCCCATTGGGAAAAGGCTTCAGTTGACCACCAGCTTGGTTTCACTGTGAAGGAAGTGTCCAGGCAGCTTGGCTCAAGCTCTGCCTTTGATAGATTGTCACCCCTAAGCCACCAATGTAAACATCTTGGGGAGCCATGAGTATGCCAGGAACGGGGTAGTCACCTTACCAACCTCATCTCATGCACCCCCCACCACAACCCAGGAAAGAACAGGAACTGCCAGCTCTGTTCCCTCTGCTTTACAGAAAAGAATACCGAGGGTCTGAGAGGCTATACCCACTGCCTATACCAGGGAGAGCAGGGATCAGAACCTCAGGGTCTGAGTCTCAAATCTCCCTCCGCTAGTCTTTCATAAGGACACTCATTGCTGGATTTTGGCCACCCCAATCCAGGGTGCTATCATCCCAGGATACAATCTCAGTTATACCTGCCAAGGCCCTTTTTCCCAGAGAAGGTCATGCTCACAAGTTCTGGGTGAACCCACTGCAGAGGCCAAGACCCTTGTTTTGGAGAGAATGGGGCTTCCTCCCTGCACCCAGTCTCTGCTTTCAGAGAGCCAAGTCACAGCTAAGGAGGACTGCTGGAGGGGGTCTCCTCCTGACACCACCCACCAGAGAACACAAACCATGTGTTTAGCAGGTCATGCCCTAGTGTGGGGAGTTGCTCCTTCCCCGTGGTCCTGGTCCACCAAGCCCTCCCCTGTGCAGCTCTGCAGCCAACAGAGCTGGACCAGGAGGGTGGTGGCTGGATGGGAAGGAGCCTCAACAGTCCTGTGTCAGGGCATAGGATTAACCCTATTACAGATGAAAATATAACTGAGGCACAGAGAGGTCAACTGACTTCCCAAGCTCACACAGCTGGTCTGAGTTGGGCAGGGAGCTCAAACCAAGTACTGAGGCCCTGAAGCTGCTCCTCACTGGGAGCCGTGGAGGTGTCACTGAGAGGAGTCACACATGCAATCACACCCACACTGTCTCTTAACTCTAATTACCTCAATCAGTTTGGTAAATTGTCATCCAAACAGAAACAGCAAGCAGCAGGCACGGCTCAGGTGTGGGGCTCAGAGGGAAGGAGCTCGGGGAGCGGGGCAGACCCTGCACACCGCTCCTCAACTCCTCTCACATCCTTTCTGACTTCTGAAAGGTGGACTCCACCGCGGCAGTGTCTCCTGTCCTACGAGGAAGATCTGGCCCTCCCCAGATTCTGAAGTGATCACTTGTCAGGACAGTGCCGGTGAATGGCTCTTACACTGGAAACAGGGAGATTTGGAAAGGCTGCTCCTTGCTACAGCTGCCCGCAGGCTGTGAACTGCTACAAGTGCTACAAAGGCCTGATCCCAGTGTGCTGGGATCAGGTTTTTGCCCTCTTGGGTGCAGAAAGGGCCCTTTGTCTGTGCAGAGCTGGGCTTTTTCTCAGAGGGAAGCTGTTATCTCTCCTTTTCACTTGCCCCATTTTTTTTTTCCTGTCACCACAATGATCAAAGTGACCTTTTTCTGGTATGCTCCTGCTATTAAAAAGCCAGCATGTCCCTCAGAACGTGTGGAGAGCAGAAAACAATTACTGGGCACGTGGCTTTACCTCTCCTCTGCAGGGCGACGATGAACGTGTCTCTCCATCATTTTTATGGGGCAGCTTCCTGGACTCTGAGTTCATTGCATTTTGCCGCACGCCCTCCCTGCCACGAGACGGGTGGGGGCCCCCTCACTGGGGATGCTCAGTCACCTTCTCTGTCTGGCAGAGCAGGGCCTGCCACAGCTGGCTGGGGTGTAGCTCTCAAACTTCACTGACTCTAGTCAGCCAGTAAGGGGTCCTAGTCCTTCCTAGGAAGCTAGGCCTAACGGCACCTCAGGGCTGCCCTAGCAACTCCAAACTACATTTGAGGTGAGAACCAGCTTGTTCCATTATCCGTGCTGACCAGCCAGGAGGGAGCAAGTTCAGAGCTCTCTGACCCCACCTTGGCTGCCCCAGGTCCTCCCAAGCCCCTTCTGGGGTCCAGGCCTCCAGCAGAGCAGTGGCATCAGAGCCTGGAGCTCTTGGCTTCTCAGCATCCCTCACGGGTGACCCCACCACCCTCCTCAACCTTCACAGGGCCAGGCCCTCTGAGTTACCATCCCTCATCCCCTCCCAACTAGTCAGGATGCATCAATGAGGGCCCCATACCACCAGGAGATAGCCCATTGTCCCCTCATCTCTGCCTCCAGCAAATAGGAATACAAATTGGGCATTGTCACTTCACAAAAATAGCATGCTTCTTCTTCTTCTTCTTCTTCTTCTTCTTCGTTTTTTTTTTTTTGAGACAGAGTCTCACTTTGTCGCCCTCGGTAGAGTGTCGTGGCATCACACACAGCTCACAGCAACCTCCAGCTCTTGGGCTTAGGCGATTCTCTTGCCTCAGCCTTCCGAGTAGCTGGGCCTACAGGCCCCTGCCACAACGCCCGGCTATATTTTTTGTTGCAGTTTGGCCAGGGCCGGGTTCGAACCCGCCATCCTCAGTATATAGGGTCAGTGCCCTACTCACTAAACCACAGGCACCGCCCCATGCTTCTATTTTAGAAAAATGTGTTTATTTTTATAAAAATAAGAATTTAAAATATCATGCACAAAAATCTGGAGTACTATATGGAAACTCTTATAAGTGGTCATCGTGGTGAGCTGATCTTTTATTCCTTTGCTCACATCTGTGATATCTGCATGTTAGTGCCGAGAAGGTAAAGCTTTTGTAGCCTGAGGATAAAGCAAAGGCAGCAACAGATCTCCCAGCTGCCCCACTCCACTCAGCCACGTGCAGCCTCCTCTCTACCCTGAAGACCACACCATCATCTACCTCAGCCATTGAGGAAGGCACTGCACCCAGGGTCCTGGTGGCAACTGTCACCTAACAGCCACAGTCCCCCTGCAGCCAGTCTCATTGAGACTATCCATGCAGGTGAGGAAAACATCGCTCTTTGTGTCAGCTTGGCTGTGCAACGGTGCTCAGTTATTCCCTCAAGACCAAGGTGGCTGGGTGGCATCTGTGGACGTGAACCGCACCTGTGGTCAGTGGACTTTCCGCACAGCCAGCTGCCCTTCGTGGCACAGGGGCCTCCTCTAACCAACAGGAGGCCTTGCAAGAGTAGAGACAGTCCTTGCAGAAAAGAGGGAACTTTGCCTCCGGACTGCAGCACAGGAATCCCACTGGGATCTCCCCTGCTGGCCACCCAGCCCCACAGTTGTGTGAGCCAGTTCTCAGAATGAATCAACCTTTATATAAAGGTATCGCTGCAAACAGACACACACACCCTCACGCACATGCACAGTAAGTAGTTCTGCTGCCCTGGGAGCCCTGACTGAGCAGCCCAGCATGACAGCAAGGCCACGGATGGGACGGCCACTCAAGTATGCAAAGGTGGTGAGCATGGGTTGTGGCAGCCTCTGTAGTGAGGAGGCTTTCTCAGGAGTCGGGGGTGTCTGGCCCCTGCTCACTGGGGTCTCCTGGTCTCACTTCTGTGATGCTCTCACATCCCAGGTCTCTTCAGCTCAGCGTCCCAGTGGGAAACCTGCAGGTATAGGGAACACGTTCTCTCCTGAGTGTGCCCTGCCAGGCCTCCATCTGCTACGGTTCTGGAAGCCAGCCTCATGCCCGGTCACCCTGCTCTGCCCTTCCCTTCCTGTGGGAACTCAACAAAGGCCCTGCCCACATGTCCCTTGGGTGCCAAGGCTCCTGACACACCCAGAGTCTACGCGTGGTCCCCTCCACTGGGAGCCACAAACCATCTTGTTAATGGTGTGACCTCCCCCACCGAGAAACAACAAAAACCACACTTCTGAACAGCTGCCTGGCCCAGGCCTGCTCAGCGCCTGACTTGCAGAATCGTGTTACTCTCTTTCCTCTCGAGTTGGAAGAAGATTCCAAGTGACCAACTAATGGGCAAAGTCAGAGTGTGACACTGTGAGCACGCAAAGATCAGCCACCCCAAGAGCCCTTCTGCTGGCGCCGATGGCTTGTCAGCACCCTCTTTGCTGCTGTATAGTCCAGTCACGAAAAAGGCATTTGGGAGGAAACACTATGTAAATTTGGATTTCCAGCCACATGTCAAATGTCCCACTGTATTGGCTGGGTGGCTTCTCAACATTTTGCTGAACCCCAATAATTAGATTTCTTTTTTCTTTTTTTGAGACAGAGCCTCAAGCTGTCACCCTGGACAGAGTGCTGTGGCATCACAGCTCACAGCAACCTCCAAATCCTGGGCTCAAGCGAGTCTCCTGCCTCTGTCCCCCAAGTAGCTGGAACTACACGCACCTGCCACAACGCCTGGCCGTTTTTTGGTTGCAGCCGTCATTGTTGTTTGGCAGGCCGGGCTGGATTCGAACCCGCCAGCTCAGGTGTACGTGGCTGGCGCCTTAGCAGCTTGAGCCACAGGTGCCAAGCCCAATAATTAGATTTCATCAGTGACCACCCAGGAGCCCCAGCACTTCCTGGAGGAGTTTGCTGGTGACAGAACAGAGGTGTTCAGCCAGCTCCAAGCTGAGTCTCAATGGCCACCTGCTGGCCACAGGTCCTGTGCACAGATACCCTTCCTGCTTCCAAGCAGAGCCAGATGGAGCCCCTTTCGCCTTTGGTGTGAGTTCAGTTGGGGAGGGTTGGGGAGCCCACAACCCTGGGCTCCTATAAGGGGTAGACGTGTGAGGAGCACGGCCCTCACTTGATAACTCCTGACCCCCTTGTTGGTTGGCCCTGAGCCTGGGCCTTAGACTGAGGCAGCTCTGGGGGTCAGCACAGCCTCACTGCTGCCGGGCGCCAGGTCAGAATGACCAGCCACAGCACAGGACCCACCGGGTGGGGGACCCTCGTGTCCTCCGGGATGTTCTGCCTGCAGTGACGAGAGTATGAGGGTGTGGATGGTGAGGGCTCACGCTGAGCCTGGGGGCCACATGCCCCCCTCCCCGGCCCCACTATCCCCCTCAGCTAACATGATAAGGGCTGGATGTGCGCAGGGGAAGGAAGTGGGTGGGTGACACCAGGACCTCGTCTATTCTTGGGGGGCAGAGAGAGACCCAGACAGAGACAGAGGGGGAGATTCAGAGATGGAGGGAGAGACGGAGATAGCGGGAGAAGGACAGACATAGAGGGAGAGAGACAGAGAGGAGAAAAGAGGGAACGGGAGCCATGAGAAGGAGAAGACAAGAAGCCTGGCTGCCTGGCTGGCTCGGGTCCACCTCTTCCTCCCTGGGAGTGGGTGTGGGATCGGCACTCTGGAGCTTCCGCAAGAGGAGCCATCCACCTGGAGGGCCACGCGCGGAGACTGCACACACCGCAGCTGGTGGCTGCCATCAGCAGGGAGGCATGGGCAGCGCACTCTCTGAGGCAAGCTGGTGGTTTGCAGGCCCCCAGCGCCCCTGCTGGCTCCCCTGGTGTATCAGGCGTCTTCCCTCCTGAGGTCTACAAATTGTCACTGCTCTGGGAAGGGCTTCAAAGTCTGGGGGAGGTGCCATTTTCTCTCTAGGCTGTGGACAGGGCGCCCTCTGGCGTGGCCCCTGTGGCTAGAGCTCAGCTCCGGACCCTGAGTGAAAAAAGGCGTGGGCAAAGCGGGAGGCGTCTTCTGAGGTCCTGGGGCTCTTCATCTGAGGGTGGCTGCCCCTGCGAATGGGGAGGACTGTGGGGATGATTCAGCTCTTTGGTGGGCTTGGGGGGGTGATGAACCGTGAGGATCTTTTTGGGTGCTATGATCCACTAAATGGTGATAAAAGCTGGTTTTCACCTTGAAAATAATGAAGATAGGACTCCACCTCTCAAGTTATGGATAACATCTACTCAAGTGTACACTTTTTTGTCTTTGTAATAACCCATGGACTCAGTAACCATCAAATGATCCACCATTTATTCCACCTTCCACCCATGTACCCACTCATCTGCCACCCACCCACCTACACATCCATGCGTCTACCCACTCACCCACCCACTCACACATCCAAGCATCCACCTACCCACTCATCTGTCCATCCACCCTCTACCCACTCATCCACCCTTCCACCCACATCCAGCCATCCACCCAACCATCCACATTAGTCCACACAACTGGCAGAACTCTCTCTAGAACAGCAGTTCTCAACCTATGGGTCACGGCCCACTGGAACTGTATTAAAGAGCTGCAGCATTAGGAAGGTTGAAAAACACCGCTCTAGAACTATGCAAAGCTATATTGTCAAGATGAGGAAATCAAATTGAGAAGCCAAGCAAGCTGGGTGTTTCTGGCCTAGGCCTCCAAGCTAAAGGCTGGCTGCGCCCAAGACCCATGCTGAGGCTGGTGGGAGCCCCAGAGTCCTGACCCAAGGTCATCTCACCTGGCACAAATGCAAGAGGTGCCCGATCAGCACTTCCCTTTGGCAGTACAGAATTTCCCCTTGGATGACAACCCTGGCTTCTCATTCTCTCCGGAGAAACTGTGTGCATCAATTTTAGAGATTTCACATTGAACCTGATTTTGAAGAAAGATTTACAATCTGCTTGATGTCCCCCGCCCCCGAGCCCAGGCCCAGTTTCAGGAAACAATAATTCCTCCGGCACAGCCGCGAGTGATGCCTCCCCTACACAGGCTCCACGCTCTGCAGGAACATCCATCTCCAGGGGCAGAGTTTGACTGGATTTAGCGTTGGGAAGGCAAATCCCATCTCCCAGGGCTCAGCGGGCTCAATCCATCAGTTTTCGACAGTAACCATCTCTTCCTGGATGAGCTGAGCCTCCACACACAGGCTGTGAAAACAGCTGTTTCCATGTGTCCTTTCTCACACCGGCCCACAGAATTGCCCCAGCAGGGCTTTCGTTCCAAATCCCTCCCATTTGTTTCAGTTGAACACTTTTGAAATTCTCATACAAATGCAAAGAGAAAAATCGTCTCTTCCTTTTGGATAAGTGCTTCTCGAAGTGTGGGCCTGGAACCAGCAGCACCAGCGTCACTTGAAGCCCCTGAGAAACACAGATCCTCAGGCCCCATCTCAGACCTGCTGAGAGGAGTCTCTGGGGTTGGGTCCCGCAGCCTGTGTCTGACCAGCCCTCCTAGGGACCCTGATGGAGGCAGCCATGTGAGGACAGCCGTGCTCAGAGCCTGTAGCTTTCTACTTTCCCACGCATTCCGCATAATCTTCTGCTTTGTCCCTTGGACAGCAGAGCAGCAGCTTCAGTGATGTGCATCTGTCCCCAAATGGGGGTGTGGCTACAGTTTAGGTCAGGGTTTCTGTGGATCCAGTCCCACCGCATCCCATCAACACCGTGGGTGTGGAAATCTCCCCTGTTTTTCAAACATGGAGACATGATGGACGGGTTGTTTTTAGAGTTAAAAGTACATACCACAAAACCAAATGAAACTCTCCACAGCTCAAAAGTAGCAGATGCTGCTGGCAGTGGGTGGGCTGAAGCTATGAGGCGCTGGCCTGTGGCTGTCATAGGGGCTCAGGGCTGAGTGTGCAGCCAGGATCTTGCATGAGTCCCAGGGCTGGGATGAGGCTCCCTGGGTGTGGGGAGGAGCTGAAATCAGCTCTGCTTTATCTCTGAGGCTGCAGCCAGAAATAGCCCAAGGAGAGAGGCAACAGTACCTGGCATCAGGACAACAAGTGCTTGAAAATTGAGCCAGGATATCTCCTTAGAGTGAAAACTAAGCCACTGAATTCTGAGTCACAGATCCAGGGTTGTTAGGATGAGATAATCTGAAACTTCCTTCCTGTTGTGTCATGGAGTAAAAACACAACACCCATGACAGATGAGCTCTTAAAACAATGACAAAGCACCCAGGGAAATCCAACTCCAAGAGAGTCCCAATAAATCCAACAGAATGGGCATGTTTAAACCCAAGGAAACAGAAAAAAAGAGCAAGTTAAAAAGGACTTAAGACAGGCTTGGCGTCTGTAGCTCAAGCAGCTAAGGCGCCAGCCACGTACACCAGAGCTGGCAGGTTGAATCCAGCCCAGGCCTGCCAAACAATGCTGACAACTACTACCTAAAAATAGCCAGGCATTGTGGCAGGCACCTGTACTCCCAGCTAGTTGAGAGACTGAGGCAAGAGAATCGCTTAAGCCCAGGAGTTGGAGGTTGCTGTGAGCTGTGAGCTGTGACACCACGGCACTCTACCCAGGGTGACAGCTTAAGGCTCTGTCTCAAAAAAAAGGACTTAAGACAACTGTTAGAATATTAAAGACATAAAGGAAAGAGGAAAAGCATTCATTAAAGGGACATGAGTTTATGAATCAAAATAGTTATTTAGCCAGTCACAGTGGCTCATGCCTATAATCCTAGCACTCTGGGAGGCAGAGGCAGGTAGATTGCTTCAGCTCATGAGTTTGAGACCAACCTGAGCAAGAATGAAAACCCATCCCGACTAAAAATGAAAAACTAAGGCAAGAGGTTTGCTTGAGCCCAAGAGTTTGAGGTTGCTATGTGCTATGATACCATGGCACTCTACCAAGGGCAGCAAAGTAAGACTCTGTTTCAAAATAACTACAACAACAACAACAACAAAAAGTCATTTAAAAAAGCAACCAGATATAAAAATACCAAAGGAAGAAGATCTCACAAATGTAAAATGTAGTCATTAAAATGAAAACCAAAGCTAAGTAAGTGGCTTAAATAGGTGTCTGGGCATGGCTGGAGAGAGAACTTATTCACTGGACTATAGAACTGGGGAAATTACCCAGAACACACCACAGAGGCAGCGGCCGTAGCTCTGTGAGTAGGGCGCCAGCCCCATATACTGAGAGTGGCAGGTTCAAACCTGGCCCTGTCCAAACTGTAACAAAAAAATAGCTGGGTATTGTGGCGGGCGCCTGTAGTCCCAGCTACTCGGGAGGCTGAGGCAAGAGAATCACTTAAGCCCAGGAATTGGAGGTTGCTGTGAGCTGTGACACCACGGCACTCTACTGAGGGTGATAAAATTAGACTCTGTCTCAAAAAAAAAAAAGAACACACCGCAGAATGATAAAGAGAAGGGACTAGGAAAGAGCTATCAGGAAACCTGGAGGACAGATTGGAAAGCCCCACAGATATCCAGTAGGATTTCGAGGCAGGGGAGGTCACATGCCAGGAAACTGAGGATTTTTTTGGTTTATAAAAAGACACAAAGCCTCAGCTTAACAACATATACTGGGACCCAAGAAGATTAAAGGGAAGAAAATCCACAAAACACGAGGTGTCTGTAATCAGAGGAACTGGGAAGCACAGAAGTCTCTTTCACAGCCCATTCCTGGAGTCATGCTGCCAAGTGACACTGCAACCTATAGAAATGGGAGGGAATTTTCAGCAAAATGTTTCTGAAGTTCACGTGAGAAAGTAAAAGCAAAAGAACAGCCAAGAAAATGCTAAAGTAACAGTGGGGATGTACTCAATTGCAAGACATTAAAATATCTTACAAAGCAATGAGGTAGTGGCTAATAGAAAGCTGAAAACAGACACAAGTAAATACAGCTAAGCACTCGGCATGGGACGAAGGGGCTTTTCCCTTCAGTGTTTGAGAATGGAGAGTTAACCAATGGTGTAGGAAGAATTAGTCCACTATTTTAAAACATTATAAAGAAAGATTATAACATTACTTACATAAAAATCTATGTGCTCCACATGGAATAAAGCTATTAATGTGAAAAAAGAACTACAAAGATATTCAAATGGCCAAGTAGACTTTCCAATAGGCCTCTATAAGAGGGACAGCAAAGGCCAGGCCATTAGAAGATACAGTCCAAATAGAAGAAAAACTCAGCTTCGTAAAATGGAGCCGTAGGATGATCAGGCAAAGCCCTGCACCACACAGCAAAGAGTTAATACCTCAAGGGAGAAGCGCTCTTAACATCAACCAGAATCAAGGAGCGGAGAGCAAAGACTGGCAAAGATTTGGAAACATATGGTCAACAAACATGTGAAATATGTTCAGGCTCATTAGCAACTGAAGAAATGCAAATTAAGCCCACACAGACATTTCCTTTGTGTCTGTCATATTTGCAAAAAGTAACAATTATATTTGATCGGACCCCACGTGCTACAAGGCATGGGAAACAGCCTCCCTCATGTCCCACTACTGAGGAAAAAACCATACAAACACACATATACGCACATGCACACAATGTATACCATACACACATACCACATGCCACACTAATATACACGTATACACACATTACATATATCACACATACACATACACACCCACACAGCACACACATACCCTCTTCATACACAAACACCACACACACCCCACGCACAGTACACACAAAAATACACGACACATACAGATCACACGAAGTCTTCTGGGGGGGTAGGGAGGAGGATTTGGCAAACTTTATCAAATATCATAAAATACATTTTTTCATCTGCTTATGTCTAGATAGCTAAACATCATGGCTAGAAATTGTCTTAAAGAAATAACTGCGATGTCATGATAGATTCTGATACAAGAACAATCACTTCAATGTTGGATAAACCAGAGAAACGCAGGAACGTCCCCAAGCGTGTCGGGAGACACTGGCACCGCTGCACTGCAGGGCTGCGCTGTCACTGGACGTGCGGGAGGACGTGCGGTTACGGATAGATGCCCCTGACGGCCAGCTGCCTCAGCCGGTCTGACAAGGATGTGGAGGGAGCTCCAGAGGAAGCCTGACCATGGCAAAACAAAGGCCTACAGGTCGGTAGTGCTGGACACACACAAAAAGGAGGCACTGGCAGAGAGAATGGTGGGTGATCTTTATTTTGTTCTAGCTAGTGTATTTCCAGTGGTTTTACATTAAACATAGTTTTTATAACAGTAAGAAAGGTGGTATTTAGGAATGTCTGTATATACCAATAATTGGCATTTATTGCATCCTTGCTGTATTCTGGGCACAGAGAGATCCCACTGCAGTTAATCCTTAAACAGTCTGGGAGTTCAGTTCTGTTGTCATCCTCAGTGACGGATGGGGAAACTGAGGCTCAGAGAGAGAAGGTGGTTCAACTGGATAGTAGGCAGAGACAGGTCTCAAGTGCAAGTCTTGAGGGGTCTTCTGAAGACCCAGAGTATTCAGTGAGGCCTTGTTGCAAAGCAGAAAGGAGACCTCCCTGCCTCCTTTCTGCACCCGCCCCTCCCCCACACAGCCCCGCCCCTTCTCCGTGGGCACCTGCAGTCCAGACTGATCTGCTGCTGAGCAGAATGGGCTGGCAGGTGAAGAGTTCACCTTTGGCTACAGCCTTGCTCCTGGGCTGCTGGACAGTGGGGACGCCCTATGTTATCAGGCCTCCACATATGGCCTGAGGGGGCAAATGCCATCCCACTTGTGACTAGAGCAAGCTCTTCCTGAAAGCAGCTCCAGAGAAGAGTCCAGTCCCTCCATCCCATCCTCTGCCTTCTGCCACTGCTCATGGAGAAGGAAAACCCTGCCATGCCCCTCTGATATTTGATGTCAGGACTCCCTTTGCCCTGAGTATGGGCAGGGAGAGACATGGAAACACCTGCCTTGCTCCTCCTGGACTAAGGGCGATGCTCTTCTGCCTCTGTGAGACATCAGTGTCTTGCAGAGTCTGCCCTTGGGCGAACAGGGGAAGCTACCACCCAGACCCCAAATGCACTGATGCTGACACAGCCCCGCACTGGGGCAGGGCCTTGAGCGTTCAGAACTTGCTTTCAGTGCAGGAAGAGAGGCTTTCCCGTGATGTCCTAAGGAGCAGCACGTGCAAAAGCAACAACACAGACACAAATGGTCTGCGGCTTGTGGCCTGCAGGTGGCTCTCCCAGCCAGACCTCACCACCTAATCTTCTCTTACTCTTTATTAAACCTAATGGACATGGCAGATTCATTTTCCTGTAATGGGCTCTAGGATTTTCCTCATTAGAGGGCGAGCAACTGGCATTTCTGCAATCACATGCATGTAATTTGGCCTCAGGACTGCAGAATTACTCCTCTAATTGGGCTGAATCGATCAGAAAGGCTATGTGGGCCCTGTGTTGTGGGTCAGATAGTGGTGTCTGCATGGTGGGGAGGTAGAGCACGTGACATGGCCCCAGGCCACACACCACACCACTATGTGGCCAAGGTCACCCGTGGTCTCTGTAAGGGGGCCACCTTCCCACCAGGCACAGTCCCTCCTCCGGCCCTATGAACTCTGTTCCCCTACCAGCCACACAGCTCACTTCCTCTTCCCCCCACCCCCACCCACACAGCACCACCTCGGTGAGCCTGGGGCAGCCAGGGGGATCACAGGGCCTCCTCTGAGCTCCCAGGCGGGAACTTCGTGCCTTGTGACTACAGCAGCATGGTCCCCATGGTCCCTGACAGGCCCCCTACCACGGTCCCTATCTCAGGAGAAGCCCCGCTCTTCCAGCTGCTCTGACCAGTACCACGGAGCCATCTCTGACCCCTCACACCCTCCTCGGTCTGCAGCAAACTTGCCACGCTGCCTTCAGGACATGTTCCCACTGCCTCTGGCTCCCTGATGATGCTGGAGGGAATCAGCCGCCGCAGCCACTAAACACAGGGTGATGAAACTGCCTTCCCAGCAGGTTTGAGGGTTAGGTTGAGCTTAGGGCACCCAGGAGGTCAAGCCCTGACACCAGGATGTCCTGATTTGTAACTAACATTTTCCCTGAACTTTCCTGCAGTTCTCCAAGAAGCCAGGTGGGGAGGTTTGAAGCCAGAGCCAGGACAAAGGTGGGGAGTTGATGGTTCTCATTCCTTCTCGGGACTAGAGCCTCATCTGGACACCAGAACTGACCCATGCCATGGAGTGGTCAGAGCTGAGGCCTGCCCTTCCTCCCTGTCTGCCAGGGCTTCATGGCGGCTGCGCTCGGCCATGCTCATGCTGATGCCTCACAGTGGCTCTGGCATCTGCCTCTCCTGCACCCCACCTCCCCTGCACAGTCAGGACAGACAGCAGGCACCCAAAGCACGCTTGAGACAACCAGAGGTCAGGTCCTCACAGGTCTCAGGTCTCAGCCATGGGCTCTGTGCTGAAGGACCACCTTTTCAACGTTCTAGGCCTGTCATTGCAAGTGACACTTTGTAACATGCATAATATTGAAGTGCTTGAAAATTAGTTGACATCTCAAATGTCCCCTGTTGTTATTATCTAGAACTTCTTGGTCACATTGAGGGAGATATTCTAGCCCTGAATGTCAGTATGGGGCCCCATCACTGAGCGCTGACCTCCCAGGCACAGCCCATGAGCCCATGTGGGGCCCTTCAACTGCACGGGCCAAACCCCTGACCTGCTGCTCTTCCACCCAGACCAAGAGCACTCCCCTCCCCCCCCGACACACTCACCCTCATGCCTAGCTCAATGTTCTCACCGCCGTACACCTCCATACCCGGGTCCAGCAGGCCGATGTCCCCAAAGTACTCCCGGTCCACCACGAACGAGCAGCCGATCATGGCTGGAGTCCTGGGGCAGAGACAGCGGCATGAGGACATCGCTGGTGCAAGGAAGGGCCAGGCAGAGCGGGGCGCCCGCAGGAGGCCCCACCTCACACTCTGCCCATCTTGTCACCACCTGAGACCCTGAGCCCAGGGCTGGGGATAGCATTCCTCCAGCCACAGGCCCTTGTCCCTCAGAGCCTGACAAAGCATTTGGCACAGACCAACATCCAGTCTACTCACTACACAACAGCAACTGATCACAATAACCAGAATTCAATTCATGCCCTTCATTAGGGAATTTAAAAGAAAATCAATTTATACAACGACCTGTGTGGTTCCTTACAGTTTTGTTGTTGTTATTGTTTGTTTTTTTGCCAGGACCAGGTTTGAACCCACCACCTCCGGTATATGGGGCCGGCACCCTACTCTTCTGAGCCACAGATGCTGCTCCCATGTGCTTCCTTGAATATCACTTTCCATACTGGAGCGCCTTGCCTACCTCCTCCATTGTTTTGTTCTATCTGAATATCAGTAGTCAGGGCTGCTGTGCGCAGGAGTATAGGGGGTACACTGCTTATCTCTGCAGAACCTCAGCAAGCAACATCGGGCTATCCGAAGGACACACCTGGAGCTGCAGAGAGCACAAACCTGTGTGGTTATGTGCCACAGATTGCCAGCTGTGCTGTTATTTCTGTAATAATCCCAAAATGTCAGCAGATCGAGCTCTACTCCATATCTGTGAAAACATGAGTTGATGTGATTGTCGTATTTTTCCTGATATGCATTAAAAATTCAGCAACGGCGAAAGCAGAACAGAGACAGTGGGAGAGACTACATGGGTGGTGGCACCGTGAGCAGCGCTGCACACTCACCGCCCCTCGAGTTTACACTGAGCGTCTACTGGGTGCAGGAGGGTACGAGAATGTGTCTCTGGCAAGAGGCAGGCAGAGTTCCTGTGTTGTGAGAGAGAAGGAACTCCTAAGCCTCTGAAGAAAGGCTTTGCCTCAAACAGAGACAATTCCCTCGTACACTGAGGGTTCAGTTTCTTCCAAGGCCTTAGGAACTCTAGGAGGAACCAGCAAAGCCTCGCGTCACCCCCAAGCACAGAGCAGGCAGGCCTGGGGTCCTGTAGGTATTAATACTCTCTTCAGTAAAAGTAGCAGCAAAAGATTGGTCTTGGTCATAATTTAAAGAGGACACTTCTGCCCCAATGACCACGAAATCAGATGTGGACTCCCATCAATCACCCAAGAATAACAGGGGCATTAAAAGGTGATTATCTTTTTATTTGTGCAAAGATCCAATTTGTTCTGTCATTAGATTTTGGCCATTCACCTAACAGTGATGAAATTTTAATACCGTCCTTGATTTTTAATAGCAAGGTTTGTTCAGTTAAGTTATAGTTCATCAACATATAACGGGTATTTCTCTCATTTTGTCAACAACAATAATCTCACCGTGATCTCTGATGAACTGAAGTGCTGAACTCCCCACCAAGCCTATTATGGCTGGTAATGACTTTTTTATTACTTCTCAGAGTTCCAAAATAAACTCAAACTCACAAGGCAATGGTAGCAAGATCAACTGGCACTGAATTGATTTACATCAGAAATTCTTGCTGTGATTACAGAAAACGGCCTAGGCTGAGCGATACCTTGTGTGTGTGGGGGGGGGGTGGTCATTCTGGAAACAATCCTCACCTTGGGGCTGTTGTGCTCATTCAATGTCCCAAGACCATCTCCCTGTCTAAACTGCACACTGTCTGCAAGGACCCTTTCTCTAGCAAAGGTCACATCCACAGTTTCTGAGGGGAGGACGTGGGCATCTCTCGGGTGCCCCATCCCCCCTCGCTCCCTCTGGCAGGTGCTGTGGTCTCTTCTGGGAGACTTGCCCTCCCCCCTTCACCTGAGCATATGCCCTTTATGGGATGGTAGACCCAGGAAACTGGCCATCTGTATGGTCATGGTCCTTGGAGAATCCCTTCTCCCATCTTCTTCCAGAAAACATAAAGGGCTGATCACACTTGGGGGCTGTAGCCTCTGTCCTGGGAATACGAGGTGGAGGTGAGAGTGACCCCAGCTGCATCAGCAAGAGGCCACTGGCCTCTTCCCAGCCCCACCAAGGCCACGGGTCTGAATGCAACGTGGCGAGTTTGCTGCAGACTGAGGAACATGTGAGGGGTCAGAGATGGCTCTGCGGTACTGGTCAGAGCAGCTGGAAGAGTGGGGCCTCCCCTGAGATAGCGACCATGGCAGGGGCCAGGTGGGGACCATACTGCTGTAGTCACAAGGCACCAAGTTCCCGCCTGGGAGCTCAGAGGCCCTGGATCCTCGGAGGCACGGAGTCAACCCTATGATCCCCCCTGGCTCACCAAGGTGGTGCTGTGTGGGGCAGGAGGGCAGAGGAAGCAAGCTGTGTGGCTGGTAGGGGAACAGTGAGTTCACAGGGCCTGGGGAGGGACTGTGCCTGGTGGGAAGGTGGTCACCTTGCAGAGACACGGGTGACCCTGGCCACATACTGGTGCACCCTGCAACCCTGGGAGCACTTCATATCTCCCCAGAGCTCCTTTCTTCTGCTTAAAGATGATGTTGATTCTCACCTGGGCTGCATGTTGAAATCATCCAGATCACCTTCTTGAAGATTCTGGATTTAACTGACATGGCACTCAGCTTGGTCATTAGAATTATTACATTTTTAGTACTTTATGTATTCATTAAATATCAACTTTGGGGGGTAAAACTCACACAAAATGAAATGCATACACTTAAAGTATGTAGTTTGATCCATTTCAACAGGTGGATACATCTATATCCCTCCATGCCAGCCCAGGGGAGACACCTCTGCCCCAGAAATCATCTGTGCCCTCCCCAGGAAGGACCCCCTCCCAATACCTCTTCTAATCATCGATCTTTCAGTCACATGGGCTGATTTGCCTTCTGGGGAATTCTTTATTTATTTATTTATTTATTTTGAGACAGAGTCTCACTATGTTGCCCTTGATAGAGTGTCGTGGTGTCACAGCTCACAGCAACCTCTAACTCTTGGGCTTAAGCGATTCTCTTGCCTCAGCCTCCAAGTAGCTGGGACTACAGGCGCCCACACAACGCCTAGCTATTTTTTGTTGCAGTTGTCATTGTTGGTTAGCAGGCCCCGGCCAGTTTCGAATCCGCTGACCTCAGTGTAAGTGGCCAGCGCCCTAACCACTGAGCCATGGGTGCAGAGCCCCTGCTGCGGAATTCTATGTGCTGCGAATCTTACAGTATATGCTGGTTTTCATCTGGCTTCTCTCAGCCCATCATTTTGAGGGACACCCACATTGTTATATGAGTAACAGTAATAGTTTATTCCTCTTGGTTTCTGACACGTATCCATTGTATGGATAGGCAGCCTCTGTGTATCTTTTCCCCTGTTGATGGACATTTGTTTCCAGTTTGGGACTATTTTGAATAATGCCATTATGAACATCCATGTATAAGCCTCTGAGTGGACATGTTTCATTTGTTTTGGTTTTATTTATTTATTTGGAGACAGAATTTCACTTTGTCACTCAGGCTAGAGTGCAGTGGCATTATCACAGCTCACTGCAACCTCGAATGCTGCCTGGGCTCAAGCGATCCTTCTGCCTCAGCCTCCCAAGTAGCTGGGACTACAGATGCCAGCCACCACACTAGGCTAAATTTTTTCTATTTTTAGTAAGGATGAAGTTGCTCAAGCTGGTCTGGTTGCTGCTCTGCTTACAAGGTGCTCAAGCTAGTCTCGAACTCCTGAGCTCAAAGGATCCTTCTGCCTTGTCCTCCCAGAGTTCTAGGATTATAAGAATGCACCACCTCGTCTGGCCCCAAAATTTTTTATGGAGATGGGGTCTCACTATGTTGTCCAGGCTTGTCTTGAACTTCTGGCTTTAAGAGATCCTCCTGCCTCAGCCTCCCAAAGTATTGAATTCCAGGTCTGAGCCACTGGGCCCAACCTGTTTTTATTTATTTGGGGGAAATACCTAGAAGTAGCTGAGCCATACAGGAAATGTTTTCAACCTTTCAAAGAAACCACAACTTTTCCAAAGTTTTTGCACCAATTTCTACTCCCACCAGGCACATGGACGTGTGTTCCATGTCCTCACCAACTAGTATTGCCATCTGCTCAGTTCAGCCATTCTATTGGGTATGTAGTGGAATCTCATTGTGGTTTTAATTTGCATTCCTGTCTTGGGCATCCTGTGGGCTCTATCTTCTTTTGTGCAATATCTCTGTAAGTTGTTCCACGGTTTTCAGTTGGATTTTTGGTGCCAGGGTCAGTGGTGCCTCCTATTGGATTCTCTGAATTTTCCTGGCTCCCAAAATGTCAAACAGAAGGCAGCTTTGCTACTAATTGGGGATTATCAAGCAAATTTTTCACAAAGAGAAGCAACCTTCAAACCATGACTCTCAGCCCAGAGCTCTTTCATGTGCTCTGGGGCCTGGGGGACCTCTGTGCAGAGTTTTTACAGCAAAGCCCCAGAGCCCTGGCACCTGCTCCACCACTCTGCGGTCAGCACTGCCAGTTCCCATGGACCCCTGGAGCTTGTCCCTCAGGAAATGACCTCATGGGACCCGGGACGCTGCCTGACACCTCCGGAACCTCTTTAGTCTCACAGTTTGAGCAGTTTCCTCTGTGATGGGTGCATGGTGTAGGGTAGGGACCCCACAGCTTTGTCTTGTACAGTCCCTGACTTTACCGCGCAACGGCCAGCCTTCTCTGAGACTGCGCTTAGCACTAATGGTACTTTGCCAATAGAAGGCAGATGTACGCACAGGCCCAAGGCACCAGGCAGTGCCTGAGCCTGGCACCGGCTCCCTGATGAGCTGCCCACCTGCCCAGAGCCCCCATGAGACCCTCCTACTGAGAGAGAGAGAACTGTCAAAGGCACAATGATGGATGTGTTGGTCACTCATTGGCAAAGTGGGACTGTTTCAGTTGGGACACAGCTGTCTGTGCAAACGAGACAGGGAGGAGTCCCAGACTAAGCCTCTGAGACCCAAACCTCTGTGGGGAGACCTGGAGAAGGTTGGCTCAGGCCCCGGGGGCCAACAGGGTGAGGAGATGCACATTCATCATAAAGAAAATACCTCCCCCCAGGCCGGGCCCCAGGAATGTGGAATGTTCCAGGAGCCCCTGGAAGGTAGACTTCCTAGGACATCGACTCTGGAGTCAGGGAGGAGCACAACCGTGAGGCTCACTGGTGACAGGAGAGGATAAAGTTAGCATCACACGAGAGAACTGACTGCAAGTAACGGTCAGTGCCAGGGAGACACTGCGGTGGTGGGAGCTGTGGCATCAGGAAGATGATGCCTGGTTGGACACAGAGGACATGGCTCTTCTGGACTCCAGCCTGGGGAGCCTCGTGTTCAGGGCTCCCATGATTTAAGATATACTCCATTGTGTGTCTCTGAAATGCTAAAAATCTCTCCTTTTGTATGTTTAAGGAGCTGATTCAAAATGATAATACAGGCTTTGCAGGACCCCTCTGGGGGTCAGATTAGGGGCTGTGAGTCCTTGTCTGTCCACTTTCCTGCATGCTTCTCTCTGCTCAGGGGTGACTGTGCTGTTGACTTTCCCTCTCGCTCCTCATCTCTGTCTGTCTCTTTCTGTCTCTCTGTCTGGCCTGGTCAGTCTCTCTGGTCACAGGTCTGAACCAGCCTTGCCCACCTGCCCAAGGCTGCACTGCACCCCACGGTCTTGGGCCTCTGCTCTGACATCTGCTTCCACCACAGCAGGCACAACACCACTTGCCCTGCCTGTCCTGGCAGACCCTGCCCTCGGGGCCCAGCATGGGCTCACCTGATGGGTGCAGACTCATCGCCGTGGTCCAGCCAGTCCTGTGGCGGGATGATGTACATGCACCAGAGGCCCCAGGTATAGCCGTGCGCGGCGTTGGCATATTGCTGCACCTCAAACGTGCTGTACTTGATGTTGTCGATGGCCGGCAGGACGATCCGACGGTGGTCCTCCCGGATCCGCGTGAGGGCAGGCTCAGCCCTACAGGAAGACACACGGGCCTGTGGAAACAGGCAGGGGGCCTGGGGCCTCCCCCCACTCCCTGGGAGGGAGCAGCTCTCCCAAGGGAGGGAAGTGCAAAGCCCACAGTGGGCCAGACGTCCAGCTCAGGGGTCCCCACAGGTTCAGCCACATCCGCCCCTTAGCTCACAGCTCAGCCTCTCTTTCAGCCCATCCCCACCTCTCTCCCCTCCTCTCCTGCACCTATGGAAGGAGCGCTCATTTGCAAGTATTAAACGAGGATCTATTATGTGCCACATTCTGCTCTAACAAATTGGAATGGATTCTCAGACTAAAAAAGAAAAGCAATCAATGCCCAGGAAGCTTACAACAGGCTGCAAAGAACAGCTACCAGGTACTGTCGTGCAGTGAGGGACCGACCCCAAAGGGTGCAGAGTCCTGACTGGGGAGGGGAACAGACAAGTATGAGTAAATAATGGGACATGTCGGAAGAGGGTAGGCACCATGGGGAAGAAAGCCGGCAAGCAGGGTGGCCAAGAGCTTCAGATTAAACAGCCCATGATGTGGAGGGTGCCAGCAGGTGTTGGGAGAAGGCACCCCACACAGAGAGAGGATCTGCACCACAGCCCTGACATGTGATTTGAGGCCCTGGTCATGTGACTGAGCAGGGATGAAGCCAGAAGTGGTCAGTGATGAAGACAGAAGAATATGGCCAGAGGGACAGGAATGTTCCACAGGGACCTCTGTGTGGCCCTTGCCCTTAGGAAATTTGCTTCTCCTGCAAGGGCAAGAGGCCTATGGAGCACCTGCCATCCAGGCTGGAACTCGGACCAACTGACCCACCGGTGCCCTAATCAATAGTGGGGGACAGGTGGGGCCCAGAGCAGATTTGGGTCCAGCTTGGGGAGGGGAGAGGCCCTGACCCTGCCGGAGAGACCACATGGCTGCTCTCATCCCTTCGTCCCTCCTTCTGAGCAAAGGCCCTGGCATTTACCTGCCTTTCTGCTTTATGAGGAGGATTAATTAATTACTGTTAGAAAAGTGCTTTAAAGATGAAAAGCTCTTTGTAAATTCCACATCTGCTAACAAGGCAGGATCTTCTGCGGAGGCGATTCTGGGAGGGCATGGCTATTTGCAGATGGATAATTGGGTTTTCACTTGTGAAAATCAAAGTGGCAGCCCTTTAAAATTGCATTTTGATGTGATGGATTCATGGCTTTCCCAAACACCCTCCATGCTTCCAGGATTGTTATGCTACATCAGAGGGAATGAAAGGTCACCAAGTACTGTTTGTGCAGTGCACAACCTATACAACAGTCTGGAGTGACCCTGGCGGGGTCAGATGGGATGTATGATGTCATATAGCTAATGACATCACATGTTGGAAGATGATAGGGAAAAGAAGAGTTGCCTCATAGGCTGGCAGGGAAGAGAGGAATGGGTGACAAGGAGGAGGCAAAGCAGAAAAAAGCAGAGTCTCAGTGAGAACAACACGTGGGCCTGGCTGGCTGAGACGCCTGGGAAGCACATGCACTGGGGCAGAGGCTCCCTCTCCCAGCAGCACCTGCCTGAAGATGTCCAACCATGGTCTTTGAGAGACCCCCAAAATGCCGGATCTACCCAGCAGGAGACCCCAGGACCACACACAGTGGGATGGTCCAGGTGGCCTGAACCAATTGCCACAGCTCCCTGGATTCTGCAGTGGTCCATTTTACTCAGCCATGAACCCCCTCTGTGCAACAGCCACAGCCCTGTTGTTTCCCTTCAGGAAAGTGTCACAGCCATCATCTTGGTTTAGCTTCAGAGTGTAAAAAAATGAGCCAGCAGAGTTGGTATAAAGATCTTGAGTTTTAGTTTCTCTAGAAAACAGGGCAAAATGGTCACAAGGGTCTTCCCTATGGCTCAGCTGACAGTGCTGGGGCCCAGCCCTAGCTATAGTTCCCTGAGGATACACCTCCACAGTGTATCAGCTCTGGGGCTTAATGGGGTATTCCCCTTTACCCACAATGGGGTTCCTGTGATAGACAAGAAGGGAAAAAACAGAAATGTGAGGAGGCCATGTGGGGACCAAGGCAGAGGCTAGAGCTATGCAGCCAAAGGCCGAGGGACCCTGGAGATAGAGATGAAGGGGGGCCCTCCCCAAAGGAGAGGTCCATCTGGAACCTTTGAGTGTAGCCTGACCGGGAAATAAGTGCACACATAATTAAGCTAAAGCGCTTGAGGTGAGATCACCTAGGCTTTAGGGTGTCCTTAAAGGAGAAGGGTGGAGGGAGGTTTGAGACACAGGGAGAGGCCAGAAACCAAGTGATCCTCAGCCCCAGGGTCTGGGAGGGCAGGAATGACCTTCCCCTAGAGCCTCTAGAGGACTCTTAGCCCGGCAGACACCTGGATTTCGGACTGTGGCATCCAGAGCCATGAAGGGCAAGTTTCTGTTGTTTTGAGCCCTCTCATTCCCATAATGTGGGGCTTGTTAGGATGTCTGACCATGAGCTGCTCTCCATGCCTTGCCTCATGGCTGAAGCCCACACTCACGCCCCATGTGCCCAGAGCTCAGGCCCCCAGTGCCTGTTACTTATTTGACATGTATACTTGGTGTCAGGCACGCCCACAAGACTCCACCACATGACCATGTTGGACCTGCAAGCTGCCCCACATGTGCGCCTTCTGACGCCCCCTGCAGAAGAGCATCAGGGCTCCTGGGGTGATCACCTGCCAGCCACTTGGCAGGGCCAGTGTGCCCTCCTTGCTCATGTGCATCCCCTCAGCCAGTGTGTCCACATACGGAACCTGGTATGAGAAAGTGCTGAAGGTGGCTCACGGAGCCGCCAGCCTCTTTGCAGATCTCTGGGGCGCACCCTAAGTTCTGCCTGCACGGCCTCCTGTGTGCCCAGCTTCTGCAGCACCAGCTGCAAGTAAGTCCTCTCTAATACCTGGGGCAACACCCATAAGGGACTCTGCCTCCTCCTTGGCTGTGGGTCATTTGCTGGACAAATGACACCATTCCTAGGCACAATCCACAGCCTCTGAGCATTGCAGCTTCTCCCAGTGTCCAAGGCACCCCAGGGAGGGGGCTTAAGGAAACTCCAGATCACACAAACCCTGCATTGCCCGCCAACTCTCCGGAGAGCTGACTCTGCTAGGCTGGAGAATGAAGGGGCAGGTCACTGCCTGCAAGGTCGGCACGAGCCCAGGGCTGCAGCTCGAGGATTCATGGAGGAGTGGGTGCACCCCCAAGTCACGTTCACACCTACTTGTCAAGTGTCTGTGGAACCCCCACCCACACTTCTTCCCCCACATGAGAAGTTCAGACACTTTGATTTGGAGTTTTCCACAAGGATGGGAAACTACTTCCCCCACTGCCAAGTGGGTCAAACCTCTCTCCTGCTCAGAGCCGGGCTCTGGCCCTACAAGACCTGGCCAACCTCGAGCCCCAGGCTTGCTCCAGCCACATGCAGTCCCTGCTCTATAGTCCCAGCCACAGGATGTAGGGTGTGGAGCCAGCCTCACACATACACATCTAAAGGACGTGTCTGGGGCACATGCCATGGCCTCCCCTCCTCGTGGTTTCTGTGTTCAGGAGCTGCATGTGGGGGACCCCATGGTGGGACTCGGGGCTCTTGGTCCCCAGCTCCTGGGGGCAGGAAATCAGTCTGACCAAGACCAGCTGTCCGGCCTGCCCTGGCCCTTACCAGCCTGTGTTGAACTCAACGTGGGCATCAAAGAAGCCGACAACTGGGGCGGTGGCCACCTTCCAGCCCTGAAGCCGTGCCCGGATCAGGCCTTCCCGCCGGCTGTTGCGCACAATCTTCACGAGGCCTGGGTACCTCTTGTTCACATACTGGTCCAGGTTGAGCTTTAGTTCCACTGCAGGGACAGAGACATGGGCCTGAACACGTGGCAGAAAACTGGGGTTGACGCACTGTGTGCCCCGCCAGGAGCAAAGCTTCATAGATGCTTACAGAAGACCCACTGTGGCTGGACGTGGCTCAAAGCACTGGGGAGCCACAGAGGTTCTGGAAGGAGAGACCCAGTGAACAGGAAACAAACAAACAAGAGGGTGAGTGCTACACAGACAGGAGATGGCGGGACTGAATCATTCAGCTATAAAAGGGAATGACGTCCATTGACGAGAAATGGATAAACAAAACACGGTCCCTCCTGCAGTGGAATCCATTCAGGTTTAGGAAGGAAGGAGATGCTGGCACTTGCAACCACACAGATGGATCTGGAGGATGCTGTGTTAAGGGACATAAGCCAGTCACAGGACAAGTACTGTGTGATTCCATTTGCGTGCAGTTCCCTAAAGCTGTCAACTCATAGATAGAGAAAGTGATGGGGGATGCAGGGGGTGGTGCTAGGAGTTAATGGGGATGAAGCACCAGTGTGGAAAGGGAGAAAGTTCTGGAGGTGGACAGTGGTGATGGTTGCACAACAATGTGAGTGCACCTAATGTTGCTGAATATACACTTAAAAGTGGTTAAAATGGTAGATTTCATAATGTACAGTTTATTACAATGTGGGTGACCCTCCAAAGCCCACTGCTGAGGGACAGAAGCCAGACATGAAAGGCCACAGGCTGTGTGGGCCCACCTGCATGGACTGTCCAAAGCAGTGAGGGGCTGGGCAGGGAGGGAGCAGCCTCATAAGGGAACACAGCCTCTTTCTGGGGCAAAGGAGCCACTTTGGGACTGGGGGCTGCATGGCTATGAATGTCCTTGATGCACTGAATCGCTCACTTTGAAACAGCTTATTTCACCTTACAAGAATTTTAACTCAAGGAGTCACATTAGAAAATAGATGGGGCCCTTTAAAAGTGGAGGCCTCCTTAGGGCCAACCCCATGGCCAAGTATGGGATGGCAGAGGTAGCCTGTCCCCCATCCAGTGCAGCCAGGGAGCAGGCCCTCCCCACACTCCTCCCTTCCAGAGAAACACACAGAGGACCCAGCACTAACAGCCTTTCTGGTGACTTCTGCAGTGGATTGAATGGTTCTCTCCACCCAGAACCTGAGAACTTGACCCTATTTGGAAATGGGGTCTTTGTAGATGCAACTAGTTAGGGATCTTGAGATGAAATCTTCCTGGATTTTGGGTGGGCCCTAACTGCAATGACGAATATTCTCATAACAAAAGGCGAGGATGCAGACACAGGGAGAAGCCGCGTGACCACACAGGCAGAGACAGGTGCTGTACGGCCACAGGCAGGGGACGCGTGACTGGGCACCGCACCATGCCACTCACCATTGTCACTGTTGTCGTCCACCAGGATGACCTCCTTGAGGAGCTGGGAGGGCGTGTGGTTGATCACGCTGTGCACGGAGCGCAGGATGACGGACAGGGCCTCATTGACGAAGATGAAGACCACAGAGACCTGGGGCAGGTCCGGGGAGTAGGTCATCTGTCTGCACCTGAAGGACACAGGGTTGTGGGGAGCTCAGGGCTAGGCAGCCCCTGCAGGAGGCCGTGTGCATGGGCCTCAGCCCCACAAGCAACACAGGAGGAGAGCCACACTGTGGATGGTCTAATATCCCAAGAGAAAACAGCACAGTCATTTTGGGAGTCATACTTCCCATGCTTTAAGCCTGAGCCCTCCAAGTCCTGGCTGCAGAAGTGCCAGCTTACAAGCCACCTCCCTCTCCACGCACTGGGAAGACTTGGAAGGGAGAGGAAGGGGCCTCGTGGTCCTGAGCTCATCACTCCGTCCACCTCCCACCCAGCTCCAGCTGTGCCCCCGGCTCTGGGATCTGGTCTTAACTCTGAACAGGTTGCGCCAACCATGGGGACTCTGTACCCAGCCACATCCTGTCACCTAAAGTTACATCCAGGTAGAATAACGCCCAGGAATGTGGGACCTAAATGCCAGCAGGGTGACTGAGGTGGAGAGACATCTTCAAAGGGAAGCCTGGTTCGGGAACCAGCAGCCCTGGGCTCCATTGTACCAGCTTAAGGGCCAGGTGGAGCTGGGCACAGCTCCAGGACCACCTCTGCCTGAGGGGCCTTCTCTGAGCCTCGCCAGAAAGCAGGAGCTGGGGGAAAGATCTTCTGTCATCTCTCTGTTAGAAGTCAGTTCCAAGGCCACCTTGCCTCTGCTCTGCCTAAACTCTTTCTTAATCAGGACACCAAATTCTTCAAGGCCTCTGCAAGCTACATCCCCCCAAATGCACAAGAATTAAGGCTTCTCCAAGGCCAGCCTGCCTGGGTGCCCAACATCAGCTGTCGAGGGGGTCAGCTCCAAGAGATGTGCCCCCAGGAGGACGTGACTGCTCCGGTGCCTAGCAGGGGTTAGCTAAACCCAAGTTCCAACCCCGCCAACAGCACATGGCTGCCCAGGCCTCTGTGCGGGGAGCCGGTCCTGGGCAAGACTACCAGGAGTTGTCCTCTCTCCCACACAACTCACGACAGGAGGCTGGGGGCCTCAGGGAGGAAGGACATCCAGGACATCTGAGAGCCAAAGGGAAAGGGGATGATCTGCTGTGAGAGGGGGCTTCTCTCAAAGTCTGAGCATGTTTTCTTCAGCCAAGGAACTTTGGAAATACTGTTGAAATTTTCTGAAGAGCACAATCTCTCTTTTGAGAAACATTTCCTTAGGATCTCTCAAGAGCCATTTCTTTAAACAAAGCTGCAGAGGGAGACTTTTATAGTCCCGAGAAATTCCTTTTATTTAGATGAGTCTGACTATTGAACAGTCTATGTCAAAATGTTTCTGGTCACACTGAATTGCATTATATTATTGTTGTTATAGTTATTATTATTATAACAGATACAAGAGCACGGGCAGTGAGACGGGTCATTCCCAGGTGTCTTCCATGCTGTGCCACTTGGGGTTGTTTCACCCTGGTGCTCACAGAAATCTGCATGTGATGACCTGGGCCGGCAGGTGTGTCCTCTGTCTCCTGGGGACATTTGGGGAAGTGATTCTGCTGCCCAGTGCTCAGACCCAGGTCCGGTGGGTCCACTCCTGGGTCCAAGACGGCAGCTCAGGTCCAGCCAGCGGGATATAGACAAGGAAGGAGAAGGTCACCCCCAGCACATACCATGTCCACCTGCATTCCAGTGGCCAGAGGTGACCACGAGGCCACAGCTCCCTACAAGGGGTGCTGGGAAACAGTCTGCATTCAGCTTGAGCCCAGCTAAATTTCAGAATTCTACTAGGGAGAAAGAAAGGAAGAAAAGATTGAAGGGAGGTAATAGTCAATCTGCCACACATAGACACACAGGGGTTAGGGGCAGGGGTGAGGGGAGAGACAGAGAGACAGAGATGATTCTTTTTTTTCAGAGACAATTCTCTACCTTGCTTTCATCTCATGATACACCCTCTACCTCATTCCTTGTACATTCATCTGCGTTTTTATTGTTTGTTTCTCCTGGGTTTCTTTCTTTCTTTCTTTCTTTTTTTTTGGTAGAGACAGAGTCTCACTTTATCACCCTCTGTAGAGTGCTCTGGTGTCACACAGCTCACAGCAACCTCCAACTCCTGGGCTTAGGTGATTCTCCTGCCTCAGCCTCCCGAGTAGCTGGGACTACAGGTGCCCACCACAACGCCCAGCTATTTTTTTGTTTTGCAGTTTGGCCGAGGCTGGGTTTGAACCCGCCACCCTCGGTATATGGGGCCGGCGCCATATTCGCTGAGTCACAGGCGCCACCCTCTTTATTTCATTGAATTAATCTTATCAACAGTGAAATTGAGACCTGACCAATACACAAAGTCTCCCTCTGACCTCCACCATCTATCCCTACTCCTGTCCCCTAGGCTGACACTGATAGGAGTTTGACAAATGTCCCTGCTGATCTCTCCCCACGAAATGCTGCTGTGGAGGTGCCTTTCCCTTGTCAGAAAGAAGCGGTATCTCCCCTAGTTGTGGCTTTATGATTTGCTGCTTTGACTCAGCGTGATGCCCCAGCAACACATCAGGAAAAGGAAGACGACATGAGGACTATTTCGGGTTCCGGCTTGGTCAAGGTCTGGAGTCAACAGATGCCACTTACAGGTGCCACTCAAAATGAGGTTCCCAAATCAGAAATCTCAGGCATGCCGAGGGGCCCCCTCCTTGTAAGCCCTTCTTGTACCATATGCGTGAGTTATTGTAACAACAACAACGACATAATGCTATTCAGTGTTCTCTGAAGAGCAGTCATGCATGACGAGCCCATTGTATTTATCTTCTGAGCCTTGGGGACACCACTGGCTGCTGTCGGAACACAGTCCAATAAGACCTTCCCAGCACACTTCCTCTCCTGGCCTGATGCTGCGAGTCTCGGAGTCTGGGGAGCAGGCCAGTAGAGGGGAGATGCAACCAAGCCCTGCCCACTGCCACAACTCCCTCCAAAAGCCCCAAAGCAAACTACACAGGCAGGGAGTATTATTAATACATGGTGGGGACTCTTACCTGGGCTGGGCATACTCATTACTGGCCTGAGACTTCATTATCTGAGTGAGTGGAACACTGTGACCCAGATCTCATCAGGACTGAGGGAAGAGTGTCCCTTAGGTGGAGCTGAATGTGCAGTGGTGAGGGGGAGGGCACGGGCAGATAGTTTCGGTTTTCTGGATGGTGTTTTCACACAGTCATTGCTGCAAACTATGTACAGCATAAAATATCACAGTGCCACTGCCAGTAAAATCAGCTATGAGTTTCCACTGTGTACAGAACACATTCCTTCTAGATCTGGACTTTTCTTTCTTTGCTTTCCACAGGATAGTGCCCTGTCTCACTTATCTATTAATGTGCACTTAGCACAAAATGTTTATTATAGATGTTTGTAGTTTACTAATTGCTCTTTGAATCAGAAATACTGCAATATAAATGACCCGTTCTTTGCCCAGCACTACTTTGCATCGAATTGTCTCTTTTACTTTTATTACAATGCCCTTCTCGATTTAAGAAATTGTTTTATTAAATATTGAACAGACGGAAAGGTATATTTAGCAGACGTATGTCAGATCTGACAATAAATGAAGCAATAAAAAGCCCATGCCTTGAATGTAGTTTAGGGAAAGTGCATCGTCACCTCTGCTGTCCAGCCTCCAAGGACACAAGTCTCGCTGGACCGTCGGGTGTGACCTTCAAGGGTATGACCTTCAAGGCCCCACTACAGACTGTGGCATTCCCATGTGCCATACCACGCCTTTGGACTTGACATGAGTGTGTGTTCTCCTATGCTCTTGGTCCCCAGCGTCCTGCTTTTCCCACCTAATTATCAAGTCTCTGAGAGTCCACTCATGTTGCCACATGGGCTGTGGTCGGGTTCACTGCTGTGTCTGTTGTAGGAAACTTCATGCCTCCCTTGTGACAAGGGGGCGCTCTCAGTGGTTTCCAGGTTTCCTTCCGTGCCTAGGGTGACCTCCCTTGTTTTAGCAGCTATGCAGCCCCCGGATGGGGGAGCAGTGACGCACTGCCTGGGAGGGTGTCCTTCTGCTGGGAGGGTGTCCTCCCTGCCCCAATGTCACAGAGAAACAGAAACAAACCATTAAGCAGTGTCCCTGGAATAACTCAGCTGAAGCGGAACAAAAGGGTTCTTCTCTGGACGTAAATAGCACCATTTCTGTCAGACAGAAGATAAACCAAGTTTATGGTGTTTGGAAAGAGTCAGAGCTTAGCGAGAGCACCCCTCCCAAGCCATGTGAGGGCCGCGGTGGCTGAGGACCACCCAGAGGCCCCGCCATCCTCGGAGGGGACATGGGCTGAGGACAATGGGCTGAGGGCTGGGAGGAGCCCCTGGCCTATGCCTGTGTGCTGAGCCCCTTGGATCACATAACAGCTGAAGGACCGATGTGGTGAACATCAAAGGGGACATGTCGACATTCAAAAATGCTGCACCAGGCTCGGCGCCTGTGGCTCAACAGGCTAAGGCATCAGTCATGTACACCTGAGCTGGCAGGTTCGAATCCAGCCTGGACCCGCCAAACAACAATGACGGCTGCAACCAAAAAAAAAAAAAAAATGGCCAGGCGTTGTGGCGGGCGCCTGTAGTCCCAGCTACTTGGGAGGTGGAGGCAGGAAACTCGCTTGAGCCCAGGAATTGGAGGTTGCTGTGTGCTGTGATGCCATGGCACTCTATCCAGGGTGACAGCTTGAGGCTCTGTCTCAAAAAAAAAAGAATAGCATTCTAACTGTAGGAAGGTGTAATAAT
>CAUYRH010101189.1:0-17836 GCA_963574655.1 Perodicticus potto | reverse complement strand
GTGCCGTGGCATCACAGCTCACAGCAACCTCCAATTCCTGGGCTCAAGCGAGTCTCCTGCCTCTGCCTCCCAAGTAGCTGGGACTGCAGGCACCCGCCACAACGCCCGGCCATTTTTTGATTGCAGCCGTCATTGTTGTTTGGTGGGCCCAGGCTGGACTCGACCCTGCCAGCTCAGGTGTACATGGCTGGCGCCTTAGCCCGTTGAGCCACAGACGCCGAGCTGACACCTTGGGTTTTGTATCAGATTGAGCTGAGCAGCTACAATCAGCTTCTACATGCAAATTAGGCATGACCCATCCCAGGGCTCCTGGTTGGCAGCTAATGAAGTGAGGGGACAGAAGATGTTATCCCCAATGTAGGCCCCTCCCATGGGCTTTGGCCAGCCCAGACACTTAACATCATTTACATGCTTCTGTGTAATTTTAAAGTTTATGTGTATAAAACCTAGCTGTTTCTGTAAAACTGTGTATTTTCTAAATAAATATATTGCTACTTAAAAAAAAGATTGTGGAACATTATCAAGAAGGAAGTGGTTGTGAAATTGATTTAAAAATATGGCATCAGGTTTGGCACCCGTAGCATAGTGGTTACAGCGCCAGCCACATACACTGAGGCTGGTGGGTTTGAACCCAGCCCAGGCTAGCTAAACAATAATGACAACTGCAACAAAAAATAGCCAGGCATTGTGGCAGGTGCCTGTAGTCCCAGCTACTTGGGAGGCTGAGACAAGAAAATTGCTTAAACCCAAGAGTTTAAGGTTGCTGTGATGTCAAGCGTTTAAGGTTGCTGTGATGTCACAGCACTCTACCCAGGGCGACAGGTTGAGACTCTATCTCAAAAAAAAAAAAAAATGGTATCAGCAATGCTATTAATGGAACTGAGGATGATGAAATTTACTGGAATGAGGAAAGTACATCTTCAGAAGACGCCAGTAATATAGAAATTGAAGAATATGATACTTCTGATATTGACAGTGATAAAGAGCTCCTGGCTTTCTATGATGTGTAAATATCTAAATATCATAAATTTGTTACCTATATGTAACATTTCTTGTACTTTGTATCTGTTCTTGTGTTTTGTAATTATTTATTACATCAAATTTCTGGACCATACTAGGTTAAAAAATAATAAAAATTTGAATTATAAAACTAAAACCTTCCTGGCTCAGCACCTGTAGCCCACTGGTTAGGGCACTGGCCACATACACTGGACCTGGCGGGTTTGAACCTGGCCCGGGCCTGCTAAAAAACAACAATGACAACTACAACAAAAAATAGTCAGGTGTTCTGGCAGGTGCCTGTAGTCCCAGCTATTTGGGAGGCTGAGGCAAGAGAATCACTTAAACCCAAGAGTTTGAGGTTGCTGTGAGCTGTGACGCCACAGCACTCTACCAAGGACAACAGAGTGAGACTCTGTCTCAAAAAAAAAAAAAAAAAAGAAAGAAAGAAAGAAAGAAAAGAAAAAGATATAATATATCCTTAAAATTCTATAAGGAAACTGATAGAAGTTAATGATGCTGTATACAAAATACTCTTACAAAAGAGTGGACAAAATCTACTCTGGTTAAGCCTTAGAAAAAGGGGGAGATGAGTGGTGCCTGTGACTCAGTAAGTAGGGTGCTGGACCTATATACCAAGGATGATGGGTTTGAACCCGGCCTCAGCCAAACTGCAACAAAAACATAGCCGGGTGTTCTGGCAGGCACCTGTAGTCCCAGCTAATTGGGAGGCCGAGGCAAGAGAATCGCCTAAGCCCAAGAGCTGGAGGTTGCTATGAGTTGTGACGCCACGGCACTCTATTGACGGCAACAAAGTAAGACTCTACCTCTGATATGAAAGTAAAAAAAAAAGAAAAAGGGGGAGATGGTGGGTTCCAATCCAGCTAGGGCCTGCCAAACAACAATGACAACTACAACAAAAAAAATAGCCTGGTGTGGCAGGTGCCTGTAGTCCCAGCTACTTGGGAGGCCGAGGCAAGAGAATTGCTTAAGCCCAAGAGTTTGAGGTTGCTGTGAGCGGTGATGCCACAGAACTCTACCCAGGGTGACATAGTGAGACTCCGTCTCAAACAAAAAAAAAAAAATGGGGAGAAAGGAAGATGTTAAACAAAACCATGATAATAGAATCTAGAATATGAGAAACTCAAGAGGACAAACATCCAGTTTCTTCAACAAATAAATTCCAAAAAACAGGAGAGGGAGGAGCCCCTATAAGATTTAAATTAGACTTTAAAGACATATCAACCAAATGCAATGTGGGGAGTATTTTAAATACCTGAATCAAACAAATGGTTAAAAAAAACCAGTTTGAGACAATCAGGGAAACATAAAGTAGATATCTGGCTATATTAAGGAAGACTGATTTCAGATATAAGAATGAAATAGAAGGTTTTTAAATGGAATCCTCAAGGTAATGTCAGTGAAAATGGCAGGGCGAGGACCCCTGAAAATACACTCTTTTGTAAAAAGAAAAAAAAAAAAAAAAGCCTGGCAAATTAGTCAGAGTCAACATTTTCAGAGCTGCGGAAATTAACCAAAGGCTTATAGTAACCTGGGGAAAATTTATTCAAGATAAACCCCTGAATCACTGCAGGAAGAGTGAGTGTTATTGTCATTTTAACTTGTCCTAGTTCCATATTCCACTCTCCAGTAGCCTTCAAAAACTACAGCTCACATTTGTGAAGAAACCAGCATTTGTGGCTGACATGTGAGGGAGTAGAAAGGGAAATTGGAGCTCTTTCAAAGCCTTATTCCCAGACAACTGTCATTATTGTATACGTCTGCTGGTTCCCTGGAAGACACCATTTGCAAGGCTGTCTGTATTTGACCTGATTCAGAGATCACACAGAGCAAAAAGCCTTCTTGGGGTGAGTATTCATCAAAAACAAATACAGGCAGGTGTTTTAGCTTTGCAGCTGCCTGAGGCTGTGAATAACAGTTTAGGCACACAACAGACTAATAAACAAAAACCTTTCATTTAAAAAATGGGGAAGGTGGGTGGCACCTGTGGCTCAAAGGAGTAGGGTGCTGGCCCCATATGCCGGAGGTGGCGGGTTCAAATCCAGCCTGGCCAAAAAAAAAAAAACTGCAAAAAAAAAAAAAAAATGGGGAAGGAGATATTTATTTCTTTTTCTTTTTCTTTTCTTTTTTTTTTTTTTTTTGAGATGGAGTCTCAAGCTGTTGCCCTGGGCAGAGTGCTATGGCATCACAGCTCACAGCAACCTCAAACTCTCAGGCTTAAGCGATTCTCTTGCCTCAGCCTTCCAAGCAGCTGGGACTACAGGCGCCCGCCAAAACGCCCAACTATTTTTTGTTGTTGTTGTTGCAGTTGTCCTTGTTGTTTTAGCTGGCCTGGGCCATGTTCGAACCCTCCAGCCTCGGTGTATGTGGCCAGTGCCCTACCCAATGAACTACGGGAACTGCCCGGAAGGAGATATTTATAAACACTTTGAAAAGCTACTACGTATACCTGAAAAATCTAGATGAGCATATACATGTATAGGACTGTACATATGCTCAGAAAAGACCTGAAAAGACCCCACTCTCATGGCTGGCTGACTTTGAACCTCTGCATAGTCCATAAGAGGTTAAGGCAGAGTCGTCAATGGCCTGGCTCAATGTTTAAAGTACACCCCAACATGCACATAGAGTCCCTTGACAAAAACTAAGATATTTGCTGGTTCTGGATATTTATGAAATTTTCTATCCAATCACAAGCTGACTTCTAAGCTAATGGAGTAGAGACATTAGTGGCCACACATGACAGAGAATATAGACCTTAGAGACTAGTTCAGGGAAGTCACTAAAACAAACAACTATAGCAGTATAAACAAACAGAAACCAATCCTGGTGAAGGGGGCCCATCTAATTTCCGGAATTGTCACATCAGATCATTCAAAATGTCATTTTCAACAAAAAAAATTATGAATCATGCAAACAAGCAAGAAAGTATAACCTATGCACAAGAAAAAGAAGGAATAAATGTAAACTCTTCTTGAGGAGACCAGACACTGGACTTACAATAGACAAAAACGTGAGAATGATGTCTCACCAAATAAAGAATATCAATACAGATTATAAAAAAGAACCAAACAGAAATTCTGGAGTTGAAAAGTACAATAACCAAAATTAAAAATTCACCATAAAGTTTAACAGCAGATTTGAACAGGCAGAAGAAAGAATCAGGAAACTTGTAAGCCAATTGAAATTCTTGAGGGGAGGGGAAAAGATGGTTGACTAGAGACATTGGTAGCCAGATTTTCTCCCCCCAAAAGAAAAAGTTTCAGGTGAAGCAGTGATACAGGGTTCCCCTGCTCAGGGATGGACAGAGACCCCCCCATTTTCTAGGCCTAAGTAGGCTCAGTAATCAGTTTCATCACAAGACTCCATCTATAAGCACAAACAGGCTTGTAAAAACTAGCCTGACCAGTACCTCATCTGCGCTGCCACTCCTGGATCAGAGAACACACCCTAAACAAGAGGCTGCCTCTCCTAGGTAAGAGAACATAGCTCATTCCTGCACAACGGCAGTTTTAAAATTAACTGCTTCCCCCTAACCCCCTGGCGTCAAACGGTTGTGACATTCCATCTCTCCAACCCACCCCCCACCTGCAGGATAGGAAAAGCAGCATATAACCCCATAGATAGCAGGCCCAAATGGGCTACCCGCTCAGGAACCTCCCCCATTTGCCTTGCCAAAGGTTCTGACCTTCTATTGCTGCCCCAACAGTTTAGGCACACGAGTCTATTCACAGCCTCAGGCAGCTGCAAAGCTAAAACACCAAAGATGATAGATGCTCCCCCCATCTATCTACAGACAAAATCTGTCCTTCTGCTTAACTCATGTAGTCCGTGGACTACATGAATCTCTACTTTGAATCTCTAAGACCACGGACCCAGCATAAAGAAAGAGATTCCAGCTATAATAGCATAGTCTAGGTGGAATACTGAAGTGCCAGGGAATATATCCTTAACAGTGATCTCATAGGAAGGAGTTTCAGAGCAAAGCAAGGAGCAAGATTTTGGCAGAGACTAACTCTGGAGGGATTAACAGTACTGTGGAAAGGGTAGGGGAGAGAGTGTTTACATTTCCTCCCTGCACACCTATGGCAGTCTACCAGGTGACAATCTGTTGGAAACTCCCATTATTCCACAAACAGCTGCCATCTGTGAACTAAGAGCTTCTTGAGAGCAGAGCACAAGGCTATGGGCCTGTGCAGGGTCACTTCTCTTCACCACAGACCTGAGGTCAGGGGGACCATATTTCACCCACTGGGTGCCTCCATCCTGCCTGCAAAGTCACAGCCTCCTTGTTTGTGTGGATCCCACACAAACATTCCTCAGCACTTGTATAGACTGTGATAACCACAAAAGAACTGGGGGACATAGAAGAGCAGCAGTATTCCTGGAGTTCTGTCCAGTAGGGATGGCTGCCCCAAGGGGTCTGGTCAATGCTGCAAATGCTCTTTAGGACAAAGGAAAATGGAACTTGCTCTCTTTTGTACCTGAGAGCACCATGGCTTATGACTCAAAATTTTCTGCATCACTCTCTGTGGAGACATGGGTGTAGAGTGGAGTTGGTAGGGTAGGAGGGTGTCCCCCATCCCAGAGTAAAAGCATTACCATAATCCAGGAAAGGCCATAGAAGCAGGGGCTTCCCCTCCTCCCACCTCCCAATGCTGTGGACATAGCCACCTCTGCTCTCAAGCATGAGCTTTTGGTGTGGGTGTGCCAGGAGATAGCCAGTTCTAGAATTGCAGACTGCATAGACCTCCAATAGTGCTCTGCTCACTTCACCCAGATTTTGCCTGGATGGAGCAGCTCACTTTCTCTCCCTTTTCAGACAGGCAGCATTTTGCAGCTGTCCCAGAGAATCGCAGTCTCCACCACCAAGGTTCTCCAGCACCACTCAGACAATAGCAGCCTTGGGGAACAACTGATGGTCTCACAGAGCTTGGCCACTCAGGGCAGGCTGCTTCCAGCTGAGGGGAGAATGCTACACACCAGAGAGCCCCACAGGACAAAGGAGACCACAGCACCAGGTTCCCTCTGTTAAGGGTCATCTTCTACTCCCTTCCCCCACCTACCACTGCCAAGGCAGCTGTAGCTGTTTCTGTTCAGGGTGATAAGTGTTCCACTGGGGACGATTAAGCCAGGGCACTTGGGAGGAACCAGCCCACCACTGACTGAGCATCTATCTCACAGGCTTCAAGAATGTGGGGTGGGCCAGGCACAGTAGCTGACTCCTGTAATCCTAGCACTGTGGGAGGCCAAGGCAAGTAGATTGCCTGAGCCCAGGAGTTTAAGACCAGCCTGAGCCAGACTCCCATCTCTAAAAAATAGCTAGGTGTTGTGCCTATAGCAGGTGCCTATAGTCCCAGCTAATTAGGAGGCTGAGGCAAGAGAATTGTTTGAGCCCAAGAGTTTGAGGTTGTTGTGAGCTATGACGCCATAGCACACTACCAAGGCGACAGGTGAGACCTGTATCAAAAATAACAAAACAAAACAGTGTGGGGCTCACTCATCCCCCCCTTAAAAAGCTACAGCAAGCGCTTTCATGTGGCCCAAGGACAAAAACAACCACCTACACTGAGGGAGGGCGTGGCTAGCGGTCCTCTTTGGGAGCTGTCTCTGGTGGGAGAAGCTTACCTTCCTTGGTGGGCAAGTTCCTGATCCAACTACTCACTCATCCCCCACCTAAGAACACTTTACCAGTAATCCCTAGCCATTCTGGGAGTCCGCCATATAAAGGTTTTTAGCTGCCTCTGCCCCCTCTGCCACAGGCAGGCCAGGCCAAGAAGGTGGGCATCATGGCACTTGTGAATGTCCCAAGAACAAAAACTACTTCCAATGCTGAGAGAGGGCAAGACTAGCAGCCCTCTCCCTGAGCTCCCTGCCACTTCTGGGAAGAGCCTACCCTACCTCGAGGCAAATCTGTAACACAACTGCTTCACCATCCCCTGGTAAGCATTTCATCCACAGCCCATAGGCATTCTAGAAGCCCTGCACACAGTGGGTTGAGCTGCCTCTACCACCCCTGCTGAGATCTGGGAATCTGGACACTTTTGTGCCTCTGAAGGATAGAGATGGTTGTGCCTGCTGAGAGAGGAAGATGTCCGTGACTTATACGTTCCACAGCTATCTGTGAGAGTGTGTGTGGTAAAAAGAAGATGAAGTGGGCAGCACCTGTGGCTCAAAGGAGTAGGGCACCAGTCCCATATACTGGAGGTTGTGGGTTCAAACCCAGCCCTGGTCAAAATCTGCAAAAAAATAAATAAATAATAAGATGATGTCAGGCTAGAGTCAACATGACATAGCTGGTCTGGTGGGTTTAGGTCCTAAGTGACCTTTACCTCCCGTCTTCCATTCTTTTTTTCTTTTTTTGAAACAGTCTCACTATTATCACCCTCAGTAGAGTGCCATAGCGTCACAGCTCACAGCAACCTCAAACTCTTGGGCTTAAGCGATTCTCTTGCCTCAGCCTCCCAAGTAGCTGGGACTACAGGTGCCCGCCACAACACCCAACTAATTTTTGCTATAGTTGTCACTGTTGTTTAGCTGGCCTGGGCTGGGTTTGAACCTGCCAGCCTCGGTGTATGTGGCTGACACCATAACCACTGTGCTATGGGCATGGAGCCTTTTTCTTTTTTTTTTTGAGACAGAGTCTCATTATGTCACCCTTGGTAGAGTGCCGTGGCATCACTGCTCACAGCAACCTCAAACTCTTGGGCTTAAGCCATTCTCTTGCCTAAGACTCCCAAGTAGCTGGGACTACAGGTACCTGCCATAATACTTGGCTATTTTTGTTGTTATTGTAGTTGTCATTGCTGTTTGGCAGGCCTGGGCCAGGTTCAAACCTGCCAGCCTTGGTGTATGTGGCTAGCATCCTTGCCACTGAGCTATAGGCACCGAGCTCTGTCTTCCATTTTTATTGTTTTGTAAAATTTATTTATTTATTCATTTTGAAACAGAGTCTTACTATGTCACCCTCAGTAGAGTGCCATGGCATCACAGTTCACAGCAACCTCAAACTCTTGGGCTTAAGCAATTCTCTTGCCTCAGCCTCCCATGTAGCTGGGAGTACAGGCGCCCACCACAAGGCCTGGCTATTTTTTAATTGCAGCTGTCATTGTTCTTTAGCAGGCCTAGGCCAGGCTCAAACCTGCCTGCCTCGGTGTATGTGACCAGCACCCTACCCACTGAGCTATGGGTGCCGCCTGTTTTGTAAATTTAGGTCCCACCTAAAGATGTATATATTTTTTTGATACAGAATCTCACTCTGTGGCCTTGGTTAGCGTACTGTGGTGTCATTATAGCTCACAGCAACCGCAAATCCTTGGGCTCAATTTGCCTCAGTTTTTCTATTTTTTAGCAGAGACAGGGTCTCACTCTTGCTCAGGCTAGCTTCAAACTGCTGAGCTCAAACAATCCACCTGACTCTGCCTCCCAGAATGCTAGGGTTACAGGCATGAGCAGCCCAGCCCAAAAGATGTCTATCTTGAGTAGTTTAGGTAGATAGACTTAGGAGATTAACTTTTTAATTAGAAACGTTGTAATAGATCACTGGGTTATGCTGATTATTGTTTAAAATAAAGGGTTAATGTGGTCTTTGGTTTGAACTTTTATGTATAAAACTGTGGTTTTAGAAATAGAAGAACAGAAAAGTCTTGGAGAGGCTACTCTCCTGTTCTCCAGAATTGGCAGCCTTCTGACTAGTAAAGTTTGGTGGACCTATCTCCGTCTCTGCATATTAGCTGATAGTGACAGGCAGCCAGACCCTCTTCTTCTGGTAACATCTGCCTCTGCTAATCTCGTCAAGAGAAGCTTGTCTGTCCTGTAGTAGGTTCTCAGTGCACCAACCTTCTGCCTGAGCATTCTTCCAGACCAGGAGATCACCCTTCCCCTCCCTATTAAAGCCAGTGCCGGAACTCAGGGAAGCTTGAGGACAATTTTGTGAGCTTGGTCTAGGTTTGATGACCCCAGCACTCAAGCAAGCCATCCTGGAGACTGGGAACTGGAGATTACCTAAACTAGTCCACCATTGCTAGCATCTGAACACTCTCCTAGGGATCTGAGGTTGAACCGACCCAAACTGCCAGCAACATAATGGGTATTTACCTGCATAAGCCAAATGGCAGTGTACCTATTCCTCTCTACATCTGAATAACAGAGCTCCTGGCAGAGAACAGGTAAACCACAAAGCCATCTGTTTTGAGCACAGGAAAAAGATTGTAGATGAAAAGGAAACAGCATAAGAACTCTGGTAGTATGAAAAAAAAGCTATTTCAATGCCTGCAAAAGATCACACTAGATCTCCAACAATGAACTCCAAGAACAAAGAACATTTTAAATGCCAGATAAAGAATTCAAAATATGGATCACAACTAAGTTCAAAGGGATCCATAAGAAAGTTGAAAACCAACACAAACAAAACAAATTCAGGACATGAAGGAAAAAATTACTAAAGAGATATTTCTAAACTAAATATAATAAAACTTTTGGAAGTAAAAGAGTCTTTTAGGAAATTTCAAAATATAGTGAAAAGTTTCAGCAACAGACTAGACCAAGCAGAAAAAAGAATTTCAGAGCTTGAAGATAGGGCTTTTGAATTAACCCAGTCAAAAATAAAGAAAGAAGAATCAAAAGAGGCTCAGCACCTGTAGCTCAGCCACAAGGGCGCCAGCCACATACACTGGAGCTGGTAGGTTTGAACCCAGCCCAGGCCTGCCAAACAACAATGACAACCACAACCAAAAAAACAGCCACACATTGTGGTGGGCACCTGTAGTCCCAGCTACTTGGGAGGCTGAGGCAAGAGAATCGCTTAAGCCTAAGAGTTTGAAGTTGCTGTGAGCTTTGATGCCATAGCACTCTACTGAGGGCAACATAGTGAGAATCTGTCTCAAAAAAAAAAAAAAAAGAATCAAAATAAATGAACAAAATCTTCAAGAAATATAAGATTATATCAAATGTCTAACCATAAAAATCACAATTATCCCTGAGAGAGAATCAGAAAAAGCAAAAAGCATGGAGGCTTACTTGAGGGAATTATGGAAGAAAACTTAGAGATTCAGATATCCAGATATAAGAAGTTCAACAAATTCCTGGACAATCCATTAATAAAAAGACATCGCCAAGGCAAAGAGTGGTCAATGTCAACATACAGAAAAAAGTCCTACACTCTGTGAGACAAAGGTATCAAGTAACTTACAAAGGAAAACCCAAAAAAACTAACAGCAGACTTCTCAAGAGAAACCTCACAAGGGATTTTGGTCCTATCATTAATCTTCTTAAACAGAATAACTGTCAACCAAGAATTTTGTATCCTGCAAAACTAAGATTCACAAATGAAGGAAAATGAGCTCTTTTCCAGAGAAGCAAATGCTGTGAAAATTTGTGACCTCAGATTTGGTTCTTCAAGAAATACTCAAAGTAGGTTTGTTTTGTTTTGAGACAAGAGTCTCAAGCTGTTGCCCTGAGTAGAGAGTGTCATGGAGTCACAGCTCACAGCAACCTCAAACTCTTGGGCTCAAGCGATTCTCTTGCCTCAGCCTCCCAAGTAGCTGAGACTACAGGCGCCCACCACAACACCCTGCTATTTTTTTATTGTTGTTGCAGTTGTCATTGTTGTTTTAGCTGTCTCGAGCTGGGTTCAAACCCACCAGCCTTGGTGTATGTGGTTAGCGCCCTACCCACTGAGCTATAGGTGCTGCCAAGAAATGCTTAAAGTAGTTTTAAATATCAAAATGAAAGGTCAATACTCAACCAGTATAAAAACACCAAAAAGTAAAAAATTAAAAACACACAGGCATTATAAAACAATAACACAAGGGAAAATACAAAGCAACTTAGTAACAATCAACACAATGTCTGGAGTAGTATCTCACATTATGAATATTAACATTAAATGTTACTGGCTTAAATGCCTCCCTTTAAAAATATAGATCAGCAGAATAGATTAAAAAAAAAAAAAACAAAAAAAACAGCCCTGGCTGAGTGCAGTGGCTTATACCAGTAATCCTAGCACTCTGGGAGGCAAAGGCAGGAGGATCCCTTGAGCTCAGGAGTTTGAGACCAGCCTGAGCAAGAGAGAGACTCTGTCTCTACTAAAAATAGAAATATTATCCAGGTGTTGTGGTGGGTGCTTGTAGTGCCAGCTACCTGGGAAGCTGAGGCAGAAGGATTGTTTGAATCTAGGAGTTTGAAGTTGTGAAAGAGGATACCTGGGTAAAATAAGGTCTGAGAAAACAAAAGTCTTCTCACAGAAACCCCAAGGACACAGTTACAAAGTCTTTCCCATGGTGACTCAGCTCTTAGGAATTTATAGAAACTTAACTTCCTAGAACCTGCAAACCAACACTTGCTTCTGTTTCTGTAAAATCCTCAGCTTACCTTCTCCAGCTTGATTCAAACTGACCAACGAGAAAGGTACCTGTGGACAAAAAGCCCTTGACTGGAGATAAAAGGGCAAAGACAGAGACAGTCAGGGAGTGTGGCTATTTTTAGACTCTAGTCTGCTATAGCTCCGCTGGCTGAAATAAAGCCCTTCCTATTTTAAACATGAGTGTTTGGGTGTTCTTTCTCTCCATCAGGCCTTGTCTTCCTGCAATATTGCTGGTTCTCTGACCAGGAAGTGAGACCACCCAAGGGGAGAACATGCTCAGACCCACCTGGTGGTTGCTGTCAACCCTCTGGAGACCCACGGGGGTGCTGATCAGCCTGGGCAACGTGAACCACTGAGCACTCCAGGGACATCAGTTTTGCCTCCCTGTGTGGATGCCTCAACTGGGCAGAGAGAGGACGCCCTTGGTAGGTCTTCAAGGAGTTGAATACTGCGAAGAACTGGCATGGAAGAACTAGCACCTGTTTGAAGCACAGTAGGACTGGTCTAGGGAAAGGTGAAGGGAACCTGCTCAGGAAGAGAAGGGGGAACCTGATCACTTCAAGCACCTCCCAAATACTGCTCATGGCAGTTCAGGTGGGAAACCGAGGCTGCCTAGATTAGAAAATAGGGTGGCATTGTGTGTGAGTGAATGTTTGGAGACTGACTGAGATGGATAACAAGGGTGGGGCTCTGGTCCCCCCTTCACAAGGCAAAATGGTTGTTTGATTACCCCTGCCCTTATCCTCCTTTTTACCCCATCTGTGGTGTGCTTGTGGTTTGTCTGAGGGAGGGAAATGGGAAACACACAGGGGAAGCCCACCCCACTGGGAACTATGCTGAAGCATTTTAAGAAAGGGTTTACAGGGGACGATGGGGTAATTATGTCTCTGAGAAGATTGAGAACTGTGTGTGAGCAGGAATGACTCAAATGCCTTGTTCAGGTGACTTTGGCATCCTTTGATATAAAATTGGTTTTAAACCTATTATTAAAGTTCAGATGTTTAAAAATTATAAAACTGCCACCTCTGTAACGTTTTTAAATTTGCTAGATTCTACTGTGAGTTTATGTTCTCGATTTTGAGCTTCTGAATACTAAGGTCTAGAGAGGTAGCTATGGTGAGGCCTAAGGAACATGTTCTCTATACTTGGCATAGTTTAGCCCACATGGCCCCTTCTCTGCTCCAACATTTCCCCCTGGCTATTCTAAGACAAACTGGATGTTCTGGTTTCCTGCTTTCTGTCTGGAACTCTGCACCTGGTTATTTAATTAAGGACCCAGGTCCTGTCCTTTGCTGCCATCTTTGATGCCACATGGCCATGTGAGACAGAAGGACAAGGAAAAGATGTCAGAAATGACCCCTATGTTGTGGTTTCAGAATACTTTTCAGCTCGGCAGCTAGAGCACCAGCCACATACACTGAGGCTGGAGGGTTCAAACCCAGCCCCAGCCTGCCAAACAACAATGACAACCACAACCAAAAAAACAGCCACACATTGTGGCGGGCACCTGTAGTCCCAGCTACTTGGAAGGCTGAGGCAAGAGAATTGCTTAAACCCAAGAGTTTGAGGTTGCTGTGAGCTGTGATGCCACTGCACTCTACTGAGGGCGACATAGTGAGACTCTGTCTCAAAAAAAAGAAAAGGAAAAAGAATATTTTTTGGTAACTTAAAACCTTAAAGTCATGTTATGTTCCATAAAATGTCTCCTTTGTAAAATGTAATAGTTTGGTTGTTTAGATTGGTTGGGAAACTGAGTCTTTGTCAAAGAATACGATTTTTGCATTTTAAATCTTCTCTTTTTTTTTTCTTGCGACAGAGTCTCACTATGTCACCCTCAGTAGAGTGCCATAGCATAATATCTCACAGCAACCTCAAACTCTTGGGCTTAAGCAATTCTTTTGCCTCAGCCTCCCAAGTAGCTGGGACTACAGGTGTCCGCCACAATGCCCGGCCATTTTTTTTTTTTTTGTAGTTGTCATTGTTGTTAAGTAGGCCCAGGCTGGGTTTGAAACCACCAGACACAGTGTATGTGGCCAGTGCCCTAACCACTGAGCAATGGGCACTGAGCCCATTTAAAACCTTCTAATTATCAACTTAGTCAAATTAATAATTAACTTTATAGTAAATTGTGATACTGTTTTATAAAAGTGTTTTTCTGATGTTAAGAAAGATTAAACAGAAAGGAAAATGCCATTGTGTAAGAAAGGAACTTTTTTTTTTGCAGTTTTGGCCAAGGCCAGGCTTGAACCTGCTACCCCTGGTATATGGGTCAGCGCCCTACTCCTTGAGACACAGGTGCCACCCAAGAAAGGATCTTGTATGGTAAATTTTGTTCTGAAACAGAATGACTGGTTATTTAAGAAAGTGAAAGGGAGGGCAAACCAGAAGGATTAGGATGTTTATAAATCATCTGCGCAGGTTAAATAAAACTCATAAAAGGAAATTTGTGAAGGAATTTGCATGTCATTTAGTTGGCTACATATTGCCTTTAGAATCTTTTGGCTTGTGATTGTGGTTTGAACAAATATTTTAAACTTCTAATATTTGACAAAGCTTCCAAAATCAAAACTCTAAATTCGGTCTTTTTGAAATATTAACAACACTGAAAGTCTGAGAAAGACATATTAGGCTTATTTAGTGTGTTAAAACTGCACAGGAAATGTTGTCAAATATGAAATGGTGGTTAATTTTCTGTGGATTATGTTTATATATACATATGTTTTAATATTATAAAATATTAGTCTATCTTAGTGCATGTTATTAGTAATAATTTTAATTCATCTCAAAAGGTGTTTTTATAACTGGCTAAGTCCAAAGTTTAAAGGCTGAAAAGTTCTCTTGAATACAAATTTCTGATAACTTTGAAGATTAAATACCATCAGACTAAAAGCACACTTTCAGAACTTTAATTAAAAAGTTAACATGTCCATGAATATTGCTAACCTAATTTCAAACAGAACGGCAATCAGTTACATGAAACTGAGCTGAGTTTTATGGCTTTTTGTTTGAAACATGACTGATTCTTTCTGTGTTCTCTTTTGCAGAAGTCAATAGAGCCCTTTTTCCATCTCTTGAGCTATTTATAACCTTCAGAAATGTATGTACTTCTAAGCAAAATTTGAAACATTTATTTTTCTCCTTCCTTGATTTGTCCGGAATTTGAAACCCATTTGTAAGTATTCTTAATTTCTGACAATATGGTTATTTGCATAAGTTCAACAATAATCTGTTTTCTTCTATAGGACACAATGAAAACAGCTATGTCTTGGTTATTTTACCAAGGCTTTGACTGGAATAACATTTTCAGAAGTGTCCACACTGTGTTAAGGAATTAAGGTTGACTTTATAAGGCCAGTAAAAAATCCTGTTGGAAAGACTGGTCAGATACCTCATCAATGACATTTTCTGATCTGCAGTGAGTAAAGAATGTCAGTTTCTGACAGGTCTGAGAATCCCAATTTGCTTTGGGTCCTCAAGAGAAGACGAATTTACCCAGTGCCTACAGGTATCTAATGGCACAGATGAAACCTGGGCTCATGAGAGGCTTTCAGGTCTAACCTAAGATTCCTTATAAAAGGTTCCAGCAAAACCAAATTTTTTGTTTTGTTTTATTTTTTCAGCAAAACCAATTTTAAAAGAAAGAAAAGCCGAGATGGCTAATAATTATTCTTACTGCACTTGATGCAACTAATCAGACCCAGTATACTAAAAGTACAATTTATTTTGGCAATTAAATTGATTCTGCTGTATTTTTTTTTTGAGTAAAATGAGAAATCAGCGAGAGAAAAATAGTTTAAAAAAACAAAACAAAACAAAACTGGGCCCCACCTGTATTAGATTCCAACCTTGTCTGCAATGCCAGCTGAGACACAGCTGTTTAACTAAACTGATCTGTTAAATGGGTCTAAGAGACTGAACAAAAAAATATAGAATTATATACAGTAGTTATATTTGCTCTGAAGCCTTAAGGTTCAACAAAGATTGCCTGTTGGCTACACTGGATAAATCTGTACAGTAGTAAACACTATCTGGTTGTCTATATAGCTACCTCAGGAGAAACTGGAACCTGAATAAAAATTTCCCAGTAAGTGGTATGGCTGCAACATGGCCTCACAAGTGGCCCCACACCCAACTGATTTTCAGAAATATTCATTTGAATTGCCCACAACTTCGGATTAGTTCTATAGGACTCTTTATTTTTGAGACAGAGTCTTACTATGTCACCCTTGGTAGAGTGCTATCGCATCACAGCTCACAGCAACCTCAAACCCTTGGGCTTAAGTGATTCTCTTGCCTCAGTCTCCCAGATAGCTGGGACTACAGGCACCCACCGTAACACCCGGCTTTTTTTTTTGGTTGTAGTTGCCATTGTTGTTTGGCAGGCCCAAGCTGGGTTTAAACCCGCCGGCTCTGGTGTATGTGGCTAGCACCCTAGCTGCTGAGCTACAGGTGCCAAACCTATAGGGACTCTTAAAACTAAATATTATCTTAAGAAATGTACTAAGACTGTAAATAAGAATACTAATGTTCTCATCGTGTGAACTTCAGCCTCAAAATCCAGAACTTGTAGATATTTGCAAGTGATTGCTAAATGGTTTCATTCTCATACCCTGGAACCAACCTTGACTTTGTCCCTGTCAGTGTAGGGAAGCCAGAAAGCAAGAAACATATGCAAAGTGGCTGAGGTCATGCAGAAGCCAGATCTGCATGAAAGCCCTGGGGATTTTTATCAAAGACTGTGTGAAATATATGGACTGGCCAAATCCATGTATGAAGCCACAAAGGTGGGAGAGAAAGAGCCAATAGGGTGGAAATCCAATCAACAAAAAGCCTTTAAGAGGCTAACAGAAGAACTGCAGGCAGCCCCAGCATTAGGCTTCCCTGACCTGACCAAGCCTTTTAAACTGTATGTATCAGAAAGAAATAGAACATCTGGGGCATTGCTCACCCAGAATGTAGGATTCTGGGCAGGACCAGTTGGTTATCTCTCTAAGCAACTTGATGGGGTCTTGAAAGAATAGCCCCATGCCTGAGAGCACTTGTAGCCACTGCCATGCTGGTTCAAGAGACTGATAAGTTGACTTTTGGACAAAACTTAAAAGCCTAGGTACCACACACAGTGGTCACTCTTATGAATACCAAAGGGCACCACTGATTGACTAACTCATGTCTCAGCAAATATCAATACTTACTGTGTAAAAATCCAAGGCTGGTTATAGAGGTTGTATTTTCCTTGACCCCTGCTACTTTGCTCCCAGTCAGGATGGGGAACCTTAACAGGACTGTGTATAGGTTGTTGAGGCAGTGTACTCAAGCAGGTCAGTCCTGCTAGACCAGCTGCTGAAAGATCCAGACTTGGAATTCTTTGTCTTGTTGTTCTTTGGAAGCAACTCTGTCAACTCTAGGGGAAAAAGACAAGCTGGCTTTGCAGTGGTTACTCTGACTGAGGTGACTGAAGCAAAGTCCTTACCCCAAGGAATATCCACCCAGAGAGCCGAGCTGGTAACATTGACTTGAGCCTTAGAACTGAATGAAGGAAAAAACATGAACATTGTCACAGACTCGTGGTTTGCTTTCCTTACCTTCCATGTACATGGGGCTATTTACAGAGAAAGAGGGCTTCTAACAATAGGGAGAAAAGATTTAAAATACCCAGGTGAAATTCTACAGCTAGTGGAGACTGTATGGAAACCCAAGCGGTCATCTATTCACAGGGGTACCAAAGAACAGGAACCCCGGAGGCACTGAAGAATGCAAAGACAGACACTGAAATTAAGAAGGCATTAACCCTCCCATATTAGGCTGCCACTGTTACCCGTTTAATCCCATGAGCCCCAGACTTTGGCCCTATATATTCTGAAGGGGAAAGAGAATGGATGAACTGAGAGGGAGCTAGAGATGCCGGAGAAGGATGGAAGAGGCTGCCATATGGGAAAGTTGTAGTACCCCATCTGTTAGGGCCAGAAGTTGTCCTCACTATGCACAAGGCCACACACTTAAGACAGGGAAAAAAAAAAAACAAACTGAGAAGCTTCTGGGAAGATACTTCTAGATTCCCTCTTGGCCACCCTTGCCAAGAAAGTCAGCCAGCATTGTGTGACATGCAGCCAACACAATGCTAGAAAGGGATCACCCCTGCTGCCTGAAATTCAGCCCTACAGTGCAACCCCTTTTAAAGATGTGCAAATGAACTATACAGAGTTGCCCAGACATGGAAGAAATCGGTACTTACAAGTTCTGGTCTGCATGTACTCAGGATAGGTAGAAGCCTTCTCCTCTAGTGAGAGACCCCATCCGAGACCCTTCTCTTCACCCCCTCCCTCAATAGAGATTTTTGTAGAGAAAAAGCAGCTTACTTCCCCAAAAAGAAAGTTTAGCAAAAATAGCTAACTTCCTCCCTGCCAGTTACCACGTATGGCCCCTACCCTATTTGCTTTAAGCTTGCTCAACCGG
>CAUYRH010101187.1:0-12514 GCA_963574655.1 Perodicticus potto | reverse complement strand
GCCAGGACTGTCCCTGGCCTGGGGAGGACCTGCGGGTGCCTGGTGGTTGTGGGCGGAGTCCCTGGCAGAAGGCGGTCCTGTGGAATCCCTGCAGTCTCAGGGCACGGGCCGCCAGTAGATTTACTGGCCAGGGGCGGGCCTTCAGGAGCCCTGAGGGTGCCAGGTGAAGGCCTGCATGGTACCGGGGAGGTTCCTGGCCTGGGCCGGACCTGCAGAGGCCTGGCAGCTGCAGGCAGTGTTCCTGGCAGAAGGCAGGCCTGCAGAAGCCCTGCAGGCTTGGGGCACAGGGCCACATCGTCGCCAGGGTATTTACTGGCCAGGGGTGGACCTGCGGGGGCCCTGCAGGTGCCAGGCAGAGGCCTGCACCATCACCAGGCAAGTTCCTGGCTGGGGATGGACCTGCGGAGGCCTGGCGCTCACTGGCAGTCTCTAGCAGACGGCGGGCCTGCAGAAGCCCTGCAAGCACAGGGTACTGGGCCAGGCACTCGCCTATGGCTTCCCTGGCTGGAGGGAGTGAGGCTCGCTGTGGCCCCCCCGAGTCTTTTCCCGGTGGGGCACTTGATCCGACAGGCAGGGGTAGGGGTGCTGCTCAGGGACCTCCTCCCTCAGTTTCAGCATGGGTTAGGCTTCTGGTTCGTCCTGTCAAGGGAAATGGTGTACTCTAAGTTCAGAATGGTGGGGAAAACTTTAGTTCAGTTTTTCTGCCTAGCAATAGAGTTTTCAGAGTCACACTGGGGTGCTCCTGGGAAGCACACCCCACTTCCCACAGCACTCTTCCATGGGGTGAGACAAGAGGTCCACAGTACACCACTTTTCTGTAGAAAACCCACAGGAGCAAAAGAGGAGAAAAAAAAGAAAGGAAATAGAAAAGCAAGAAACTCAGAGCTTTCTTGGGGGAGGGGACTGACACTTTTCCTTTCAGATGAATTTTGTACCTGAAGCTTGCTTTCTTGGAGTTGCAGCCTGTCTCAGCAGAAGTGACCCACAGAAATCACTTCTCTCTCTTGGCTGGGTTCCCAGTATTCAGCTTAATTGCGCAGTTTCTGGAGGTTATCTTCCCTTTTGGACAGGAGTCTTTTTTGGAAGCTGCTTCCAGTCAGCCATCTTGCTCCTCCCCCTCTGCAATCCCTTTTAAATAAAATTATTTCCCCATGTTATGGGAAAATTTTATAAAACACAGACCTTGCTATTTTAATTTGACTTTTATGAGAAATGTAAATAAACAACTGATGATATTTTAAGGTGGAGAACCAACGTAGGTAAATCATTTATGAAAATGGAATTAAAAAAATCCTTCTGAATTGAAAGGCAGTAAAGGCACTCAATAGATGATTTAAAATGGACAGAAATATGTCAGATGAAGTGGCTCAGGCCGGTAATCCTAGTACTGTGGGAGGCCAAAGCAGGTGAACTGCTTGAGCTCCAGAGTTGGAGACTATCCTGAGCTAGAGCAAGACCCTGTCTTTAAAAATAGCTGGGGATTGTGACAGGTGCCTGTAGTCCCACCGACATGGGCAACTGAGGCAAGAGGATAATTTGAGCCCAAGAGTTTGAGGATGCTGTGAGCTGTGATGCCAGGACACTCTGCCATGGATGACAAAGTGAGACTCTTTCTCAAAAATAAATAAATAAATAACAGAAAATAAAAAGGAAGGAATTACTGATTTCAGCATCGAAAAAAGGAAACAGAAAAGAACTGCTATATATATGTCACATTTTGTAGGGAGGAAAGCAGACCAGACCCCAGCCCATCCCACGTATTTTACTGACTGGCTTTTCTGTATTTTCTGTAGGCAAAATGGCATGGAAGAGTAGTCGCTTGGCTCACCTTCATTTAGGTGAATCAGAAGGCCCTAGACACTTTTCTCTTCTGTTCTACAGCTGTCTTCTATCATTCTCTATTTCTTCAGGTCTATCTTACCAAGTTAATCATATTCCACCTTAATGGAAAGAAAAATTTTTATGCTTTATAGTATCATAATCGAAAATGTTGTTGTCTGCCTTACCAAGGAGAAGACTTCCATCTTAAATGCCCTTTATAATCTATTATAAAATAACAACATATAAATAACAAAATAGCAACATGCATTGTGTCTATAAATAAGGTACCTATGTAAAGTAATGCATGCATACAAAACAGTGTCCAAGGATCCTATGAAGCAATATTCACTAGTGTCCACAGCCTCTCTCTCTCTTCTCTCTTTCTCTCTCCTCCATGTTATGTACTCATTTGTTTTTCTTTTTTCTGAAAGAGGATGAAACTAATTCAGGGTGCAGCAGTCTCCCAACATTCAGAGAACACCCACCAAGCATCGCCACTTCCTGCTGAGGGAGTTATAAATGGTAATAGGGTGTCTGTTTGCTATTGGCAGGCTACTCCGGGAATGTGGTGAGTAAGGACACCATTTCTCTATGATTCCTGCCTGCTCACTTTTCGGGCATCTTTTATCTCTTCAATGGCATTATTTGCCTTAAAACTTGTGTAGAAGAATATTTTATCCTATGTTGTCACTCCCTTTTGGACATCTACAATGTCAATAATTGTGTGGTAGTTTACAGCCTTTAACCTTGAAGTTTAATTGACTTTAAAAGGCATGCAAATGAATAGAAATCAGATATTAAACATGTTTTTTTGATTGTTCAAACCATAAAAGATTGTTTGTAAGATCATTTACTTCTTTATAAGGGCTGATAAAATATAGAATGAATATTTAATTTTATCACAGTAAGTTTTTTTTTTTTCACTTTTTAATGTTAAATTATATTCTGTTGAAGAGATGTGGGCACTTTGAATAAGTAAGCTTCAAAGGCCTGTGAAAAATTGTCAACTAAAATAAAATCTTAAGGTGCAGCACCAGCAGCTAACTGACCAAGCATTCCTCTTGGCCAAGAGGATCCCTTAAAATGTAGCTGCTAGTCTTGGGAAAGGAGATCAGACGTGCCTCATCATGTCCCCATGCCTTCTTAGAGATGTTCTTTGTGACTCATTAATGGTCCTACAGCTATGCAGGGCACACCTGCAGGTTCTCAATATATATAGGGTGTCCATAAGGTTCATGTGCAACTTGAATAGTTGCCTATTTTAAACGAACTTTATGGACACCCTACATAACAAACCACTTGGGTTTGGGAATATATTCAGTAGTTTTTCTCTGATTAATAGACCTCTATGTTAGCATTCCCTTTTACTGAATCCTGCCCTATTAGATAAAGCCAACTCTTTCAGTCAATTGTCAGCTAATGAATCTTGAAACCCACCTATAACCTGTAAACTACCCTCTTTGAGATGTCCCACCTTTTTAGGCCAAACCAATGTATGCCTTCCACCTACTGATTTATGACTTTACCTGTAATTCTTGTCTCCCTGAAGTGAATAAAACGAAACTGTAACCCCACCACTGCAAGTCCACTTGCTCAAGGCTTTTTGGGAGTGACTCTAGGTCATGGTCCTCAAATTTGACTTAGAATAAACTTCCTTAAATTATATTACGGAGTATGCCTTATTTTCTGTCAATAGGTCCTATTCTGAAAACCTAGAGTTTTTACAGTTTAATTGGTAACAGTTAGCATCAAGTTAAAAAGGGAGAGAAAGAGAGATCTAAGGAGAATTGGAAGTTTTCTCCATTGTAAATAAAAATGTGGGAATTTCTACCTTAGGGATTCCAATAACTGATAAGAAATAATGTATGGCTATAATCTTCTCATCTGGTTTACGGCTACCAGGATTCACAAATGGTGGAGAGGAAGATGAGATCGTGGGGAGATGAGATTAAAGAGGAGTTTGCCTCTTTAATTTGACCTGAGTTTTCCATGTGATGTGTTTGTTTTGTTAGTTTTGACAAAGTCAGGGAGTAGTAGTTATCCCAAGCTAAAGAAGATAAAACCAGTGAACTCTATGGAGCTATCCAAAGCCAAGAGGGATTTTTACATGAAAATAATAATCAGATGAGAGAAATTAAAGTTTTTGTTTTAAGTATAAGAAAGAATAAGAAATAGAGTAAAAGACAGTGAATATTATAATGGAGTAGTGAACCTTATGATTGTATTTTTTTAGGTCTATTACAATACTGTGCATTCACTTCAAATACGTCAATTAACTTTTTCAATAGAGGCATATTTCCAATTTGCATAGGGTGAGAAAATAAAAATACTAGAATCCCAAATCTTTTGTGATATAAATTAATTATAACCCAAATACCCAGAAGAAAATATACAGCCTAAGGAACACTATCCTTTCAAACCCCAAACTGAAAACAAGTTATGAATACAGAATATGCAAGGCTTTCTTGGCTTCATAGGGTGTCGGGGGGGGTGGATTTGTGGGTGAACTTAAGAATGCTTGAGGCTTTTTGAAGCCATAGCTATTGTTGCTGAATGAAGAATAATTGGAGAAATTATGTTCTCAAAAGTTCTTAACCATTTATCCCTCGAGCAAATTTTCTAGTATGAAATTTATCCTATTACTAATGATGCATCTCATATTTAAAAAAATCTTGAGTGATACAGTGTTGTACATACTTCTAGAACAACATGAAGAAACTCTTTCATTTTATTGTAAGCATTTCCATGGTATATTCAATTCTAATCAATAAATCTCCCTACAATGGCTTCCTTTAACCAGAAATGTCTGCAGAGGAAATTAATTTCACAGGTTTCCATGAATAGCTGTAATACTCATCATTCTATTTTAAGACATTCTGAAAATAATGCTGAAGCACATTTCAATGTTAATATTAATTCATCCAGTTGTGTGATATAAATTTATCTCAAATAAAATCATAACTGGAAACATGACAGTTTTCTAGAAAAGTTATTCAAAACATTTAGATAACTTAGAAAACTCACCCTGATGAGATAAAATTATTTGCATCATTATTTATAATTCTATTTCATCTGACTATTTCCTAAGTGGTGTCAGTGAATAGTATGGATAGCAGTCTATTAATTAATTTAATGTATTTCCTTAAAAAATATTTAATTATTTTTCCCAATGAATGCAATGTAAGTGTATTAGAACATAACCGAAATGTGATTAATTTTACATCTGTTTTCTGAAGGATAAAATACTCTAAAATATTAATTTTGAGAGTAGTTTATTTCCTATTGAATAAGGCAGTGAATGAAAGAAAAAAATCAATTGCTACCATAAAAAACAAGCTCTTTCTCACTGCCTGGTTAGATCTATCACAAACTTTAATGAGTAAATAACTGCCTCTATGAACTACATTTCTGTCCAGATCCATCTGCCTTCAATTTCCAAACAGCCTAGTGCAGAAAACAGAGATAAGCAGGTAATTAAATATTTAACTGAATCACTACCTGCAGGATACCACCAAAATGAAAGGCATCATGGTGATAGTTAACACTAGGGATTAAAATCTAGAATTGCTTATTTTCACGGGTTAAAGTTTCCGCATTTTTTTTTTAACCAAAAAGAAGAGCATTTATTAAAATGACTCAATCAGAAAAATATTTCTGGAATAATGTAAATAGTAAAGTAGAAATCATAAGAATATTTAGCTTAAATTACAAATTGAAATACACAGTACTGGTCCAGATGATAATAATGAGTCCTATAATAGAATGGGACAAGTATGGTTAAAAACATGTACAAATACCTGCTGGTACTGGTGACGATTACCATTCACCAAATTCAAATAATCACATAAGCTGAAATAACAGTAACTGTTCAGCAAAAAAAAAGTGGCCTCATATTTCTTTACTTAACACATATAGAAGCATTCCAGTAATCAGCCATTTACTAGAGCCTAGTAGATTTTGTTTAATATATAAAATATATAGTATGGTGGAGTTCTGCAAAAATGGTCGTCATTTTTCTTTTCTCTCTATCCAGGCCTCTTTAAGAAGTTAGTCAGCAACTCCTCCCCAAAAGAGTAAATTGGACACATCACTTGTTAAATCTGGGATGACCTTGCTACTTTTTTGGCCAGTAGATGTGGCCTCAAGAAGCCTGGCATGCTTTTGCTCTCTTTCCTGGAATATTGCCAATTCTCCCCATGAATATTCCTAATGCAGCCATTTGGATGATGAAAGCCACTTGGCCTGCTTACTCATGCGTCCTCAGCCAACAGCCAATCATGCACCAGCCCTGTGAGTGAAGTAGCTTAGACAATCAACTCAATCAACCCACCAGCAGACCTCAGACAGAGAAGAGAACATAAATGAGATCAACCGAGCCTGACCTGCATCAGCAGAGCCAAGCACTTGACCCACAGACTCATGATTATAGTAGTAGCTGTTGTTTTAAGCCTTAGAAAATGAGGGCCCATACTGTAGCTTCCTGTTTTTGTAAGCGAATTTTTATTTGAACACAGCATCACCCATGGGTGTACATATTATCTGTGGCTGTTTTCAAGCCACAATAATATAGTCACTAGGTTCAATGGACACCTTATGACCTGCAAGGACTGAAATAATTGTCCTGTTGTCATTCCCAGAATGAGTTGCCTTACTCTATTTTAAACTGCTCCATTCTGGGTGGATTGTTAGCCAGGAATAGGTAAACATGTATATGTAGCAAAATGCTTTTTAGTAATGTTTACTCTCGTTAAATACAGTATCATGCCATATTGTTATTTTTTGTGGTAATAATGTCTAGACCTGATTTTTACAGTTATTTTAAGCAAATATTTAATTGTTTAATGTACAATATAAACCATCACTGCTCTAAAGGCTGGCAATATAAAAGTTTACAATCAGACAACAACCCTTACATTCACCTGGCTAGTATTGTAGGACATAGAGGGAGACCAAATGCACACAGACCTCACTTATACATACACATATCCAGATATATGCACATATATGTCATTTGAACTATGTAAAATCACCATTTTGAAAGAAAAAATAATCAACTGTTAATAACTTCACGTGATGGAAAATAATGTTATTCCAGATGGTGACAGGTACAACTGAGGTAGTGTAGTGAGAAATGGGAAGGTAACATAATTTCTGTTCTTTGAGTAAATACTAGAATACAATATGGGAAACCTTGTAAGTATTTACATGAAGAAAATCTTATGAAGAAGGAATGGGAAAGCAACAGTCTTGAAGTGGAAAAGGGCTTGAACAACAAGGTCTGTTCAAACAATGGTAAAACGAGGTCAGAGTGAATGAGGATCAGTGGTAATGAGGGGTGATGGACTGTCTAATCATGCTGACCATTACGTTACACTTAGATACAGCTAGTCCAAAGTGAGATGTCTTGTAAATACAATGTACACACTGTATTTTGAAGATGTAGTATGAAAAAAAGAATGTTAATATCTCAATGATTTTTATGATTTCATGTTAAAATGATTATGTTTTATATGTAATGGATAAAATAAATTATATTAAAATTAATTTCATTTTTTTCTTTGTACTTTTAAAACACGTGGCTACTAGAACATATAAAATTCCATTGAAGGCTCACATAATATTTCCATTGAACTGCTCTGCTGCAGAGTTTAATAATTCAGTGTTGGGAGTGTGGCATTTGCTCTGAGTGAGATAGCTCATCATTGAGAATAGTTTGTAATGAGGCAGTTGCAAGAGCAGAAAGATCAGTTTTGGAAATGTTTCATTAACATGAGCTTGAAAAGAGGGAGGGGACTTGGAACACAATGAAATTCACAAATAGGGGTGTGCAGATTTTAGGAAATATTTAAAGATATAGCCAACTGATATTTTCTGATATATTTAATGTGGGCAATGAAGTAAAACAAGAATCAAGAATGTGGCTGTAATTTGGATTCAGGCAACCAAAAGAATATCAGTCAATAATAGAAATGATGAGAACATAAGGTAGAGGAGGTTTGGGGTAAGAAGGATTCGGTTTGGGATAATATAAGAATGGAAACGTTGAGAAATATTTTGGTCAAGTAAATCTGTATTTCAGAAGTGAGGACCAGACTGTGCATTTTTTTGTTGTTGCTGTTTTTTTCTTTTTGGGGGGAGGGGGGGCGTATCTGTGAGACTTAATGAGAGGATGTGGAAGGAAGGGAAGAGGTCTAAAAGAGGACCTACAGGACTCTCAACACTAAGAGTTTGAAAAAATAAAGAAACACCAGTGAAAGGGACTGAGAAGAACAGCCTTGAGAGAAAGGAAGAGAAATAGAAGTTAGTGGAAGCAGGTTAAAAAAGTTTCAAAGAATAGAGAGTGATGGTCTTGTCAAACATTTCAGAAGAGGACTGAAATTAATCAAAGAATTTTGCAACATTCTAGGTCTATGCAATGGCTTTGATATGAACAGATTGGCTGAGTGTTAGGAATAGTATTGGGTAAAGAAATACTATTACAGAAATACTATACAGAAAAAGAGGAAGAATGGAGATGGTGAATATTGATGACTCTTTGACAGTCTTGCTTTTAAGAAAAGCAGGAGCGTCAGCAGTAGACAAAAGAGGATATAGAGAGTCAAAAGAGACTATAAAATTTGAAAGTCATGGGTGGTGAAGAATTGCATTTGATTTGCAAAGGAGTAGGGCACTGGTCCCATATACTGGAGGTGGTGGGTTCAAACCCGTCCCCTGCCAGAAATTGCACACACACAAAAAAAAATTTGAAAGTCACCGAATGTATTCTCAATCACTAAAATAAACTTCTAAGTTTCTCCTAAATTTGCAAAATTAGAGACCTTATTTTTTGGAGAAGTTTTATATTTACAGAAAACTAAGCAGATATATGGAGTTTTTGAATATTCTTCCACCTCCAACACCCTCTACACCACAGTTTCCCATATTACTAACATTTGCTTTAGTGTGGAATGATTGTTACCATTGAGGAGCCAATATTTGTACATTATTATTAAATAAGGTCTGCAGTTTACATCAGAGTTAACTCTTTGTGTTATACGTTTTGTGGGCTTTGATAAATGTATAATGATAACATATCTATGATTGTAACTTCATACATAATAGGTTTGGTGTCCTAAAAATTCCTTGAGCTCCTCATATTCATCTCTCCATAGCTTCTGCTGATCCACTGAAAAATCACAGATCTTTTTGCTGTATTCATAATTTTTCCTTTTTCAACACATCATAGGTAGTAGTTGGAATCACATGGTATGTGATTTAATTCAGATTGGCTTCTGAATTAAAGAAATTTAATTTTTTTCCTTAATTCATTCTCTAAATCATGCAGCACATTAGATGAATCATGCAGCACACAGTTTTATTGATGTCTCTTCTTTGCAAATGAATTAAAAAAAAATGGTATCTGAAGTAGCATCATATTATTATTTCATTATTCACAGACTACATGGACTTGGTTAAACTTTTTATCTTAAAAAACAGTTTTGGAGCATGGCCATTTGGAATTCTTCCATGCCGTAAGCTCCCAGCTGGTGAATAAAGCTCTTCCTCTTATAAACGTGGTGTTTGGGTGCTCATTCTCTCCATTGGGCCTCATTTTCCTGCAACATTTTTGGCTCCATGACCAGGAAGCGAGATCACCCTTGGAGAGAACATGTACCTGGTAGTTGCTGCCAATCCTCTGGACACCCACATAGGGGCCCCTGATCAGCCTGGGCGACACCAAACACTGAGCACCCCAGGGTGGCAATTTGGCCTCCCCGTGTGGATGCCTCAGCTAGGCTGAGAAAGGACCCCTTTGGTGGGTCTTCAAGGAGTCAAACACTGGGAGGAACTAGCATACAGGCACAGGTATGGATCTGGGGATCCCACTACAGTTTTAGTGGAAGAAGGACCCTGATCAACTCCTTGGGCATTAGATCACTGGCAGGTTGTTGAGAGGTACGTGAGAGTGTGTGGATGTGGTGTAACAGAGACAACTCTAAGGGTGGAGTTGGACCTCTCTTCACAGGGCCTAGGGAAGTGTTGGTTTGCCTCCTATGGCAGCTCAAGTGGGAAATCTAGGCTACCCAGGTTAAGAAATGGGTTGGAATTGTATGCATGTGAGTGCTTGGAGAATGACTGAGGTGGGTAATAATAGGTGAGGTTTTGTCCCCACCCATTCATGGGGTGAAACGAATGTATGAGTGTGCCCTTCTTCCCTGCTCCAACTTTCCCCCCTGGCTATTCTGAGAGAAACTGGAAGTTCTAGGTTTCCTGCTTTCTGTGTATGGTTGCGGCCACATGGCCATGTGGTTCTTAGGGGAAGATGAAAAAACATTAGAAAAGATGTTGTTGTAATTTTTTTATTGGAATTTCTTCAGTGAGTCTTTGGTCTCAGGAATTTGAGAATTGAGCCTAAGGGCCACAGATCAGCGATAAAAATGGCATTTTGTTGGACTGAGGGGCATGCAGAGGGAGTGGAGAGTGCCAGAGCTATTGGCAGAGGGGCTGTGCCTTGGAAAGTGTTGCGGTTCAGGCAGTCCGGTGAGCTCTTGAGGGCCCTTGAAAATCTGGGGAAGAGAGTGTGAATCTCGTGGTGGATGAGGTTGTATTCATATAAGCTATAGGTCTCCAAGTTGAACAGCCTCTTGAAGCGGGGAGGAGTCCCAGGTCAGAGGTTTCCTGCATAAGTCCTTTGTCTAGGGGTAAATAATTCGGCATGAGAGATATTTTGGCCAGGACTTGGTAGACGGAAAAATACCTTTATAAACTGAATGGGTGTTCTAGCAAATGAATGAATGCAGCACCTCACCTCGGACAAGGTTATTAGGTCTTTGCAGTGGTTTTTGTCTGGGGACAGGATTAGGGTGTGTGCTCCTCAGTCAGGTTGGAGCCATCCAAAATGCTTGGAATTGCTTTGTTCATGACCTTGCTGGGGCTCAGAGGGTTTGTGGCTGGAGATAGGAGTCTGATGTCTAAGCTCACCTGAGCCTAAAAAATGGGGGTTCCCTGTCCAGCCCTGAGTGGGAAAATCCTGTATCAATATTATTTCTCATAAAATGTCTCTTATTTGTAAAATGTAATAATTCAGAGGTTTAAATTGTTGGGGGAAACTGAGTCTTTGTCAAAGAATAAGATTCTTGAGTTTTTAAACCTAATTATCAGTTTGTCTGAGTGAATGGGTGACTTCATGGTAAACTGGGATCCTGTTTTGTGGGAAGTGAGTTTTTGAGCATAAGAGAAATTAGAAAGGAGAATGGCATTGTGTAAAGAAAGAATCTTATGTGATAAATTTTGTCCTAAAACAGAATGGTGGTGTAAGAAAGTGAAAGGCAGGGTAAAAGTCAAAGAAAGTTTAGAATTTTTGTAGAGTGTCTGTGCAGGTCATTAAAGGGAATTTGTGAAAGAATATACATTTGATCCAGTTGACTATGTATTTCCTTAAAATCTTTCAACATGTAATCTTATTTGAGCCAATGTTTAAAGGCCTTTGATATTTGACAAATTTTCCAAAATCAAAACTCTAAACTTGGGGCTTGGTGCCCATAGTGCAGTAGTTGCAGTGTCGGCCACCTGCATTGAGGCTGGTGGGTTTGAACTTGGCCCAGCCAACAGAAAAAAAACAAAGAGGCACAACTCTAAATTTGGTCTTCTTGAAATATTAAGATCACTGAAAGTCATAGGAAAACAAATTAAACTTATTTGACTTATTAAAAATGTATGGGAAACTGTCAAATATGAAATGGTGATTAATTTTGTATGGGCTATGAATTATATGTGTGTGTATATATATATATATTCTAATATTATAAAGTATTGGTCTGTCCTAATGTATAAGACATTGGTCTATCCTAACATATATTGTTGGTAATAATTTTAATTCATCTAAAAAAGAGGTTTTTTTTATGTAACTGGCTGAGTCCAAAGTTTAACCGAAAAAGAAAAAATAAATATTAAGAGAGGCTGATGAATTCTCTCCAATTCTAATTCCTGATGTCCTTGAAAATTGAATACCTTTGGACTAAAAGCATATTTTTAGAACTTTCATTGGAAAGTTAACATGTCTATGAGTATTGCTAACCTAACTTAAACTGAGCAGAAATCAGGTACGTGGAACCAGGCTAGTTTGCAATGGCTTTTTGCTTGAAATATTGTTGATTCTGTCTCTGTTCTGCTTTTCAGAAGTCAAGAAAATAATTTTCTGTCTTTTGGGCTATTTGTAGCTCTTCAAGCAATGTATGTACTCATGAGCAGAATTTGAAACATGTATTTTTTTCTCTCTCCTTGATTTCTCCAGAATTTGAAAGTCATTTGTAAGTATTCTTATTTTCTGACAATACAGTTATTTGCATAAGTTCAATAAAATGTTTTGTTCTATAGGACGTCATGAAGGCACTGGTTATTTTACCAAGATTTTGGCTGGAATAGCATTTCCAGAGGTGTCCAGACTGCGTTAAGAAATTCAGGTTGACTTTATAAGGCCAATAAGAAAAGCCCTTTGGAAAACTTGCCAGATATCCATCAGTAACATTTCCTGATTTTTGGTAATAACGAAGGTCGCTTGCTGACAGATCCCGAAATTGAAATGTGCTTGGGGAACCTCAAGAGAAGAGGAATTTACCCAATGCCAACAGGTGAAATGGCACAGATGAAACCTGGGCTCATGAAAGGCTTTCAAGAAAGTCCAGCCCGAGATTCCTTATAAAAGGTTCCAGCA
>CAUYRH010101180.1:0-33626 GCA_963574655.1 Perodicticus potto | reverse complement strand
CTGATTCTGCCCCATCATTATTTTATACCATTTGGCTAGATGAGCAGATAAGGAGAAATTGGGTTGGGGGTTCTAGGGGTAGTGATTGGCCAGTTCTTTGCCTGAAAGCTGACACTGACATCTGTACCTTTTCCCCTAGAGCTTTGCCAAGGACCTGTAAGTGGTACAGCCTGATAAACTGGGGACCTTCTTGGTGTGGTGGGGTTAAGTGGCTCTGTCTTATTTTCAGCTGGTCTCTGTCTTACCCTAGTGGATCAGTTACTCTGGGTTGAAGTCTGAGCTGTAGAGAAATACCAGTAGTTAAGTCACTGCACCCCCCACAAGCAACAATTGGAAAATGAAAATCAAACCTTCCCACAACCACACACCCAGGGTACCACTTTGGATATTTTTCCGGTGATTTTCCCAGTTGAAGAGGTCCCAATCAATTGTCCCAGTCAGCACTGGTCTGAGGTGGGAGAGTTCAAAAGGTCTCTGGCAACTAGATAGCACGGGTCTGCTTGCAGCTCAAGTATGACTCACTCCAGTGCTTTGTGATGGCAGAAGGACCCTCCCACCCCAGCAAATGAATTACTCTGGGAAGATTGATGCCTCCTTCCCCACCTTGCACCTCTGTCATACCGAGTCACTGGTAGCCCCATAGGGCTGTGATCCAGTTCCCTGCAATGAGCCAATGCTCCAGGGGTTTGTGCCTGCCTGAGTCACTGGGAGATCTGTGTCTCCTCAGCCAGACCACCAATCTCTGTCACTCTCTGCCACTATTCAGCAAGGGGAGGTGAGGCCTCACAATCTCGGGTGGTTAATGGCAGCTGGGGTCATTCACTCAGTTTCAGCCCTGCCCTGATTGATGTTGCTGACAAAATAGAACAACTTCGCAGATTTTGTTACTGTCCTGGTTATCCTCCCATGTAATCAGATGCTGGACTGCAAATCAGCCCTGGCTGTGCTGCTGCCTGATTTCAGCTGCAGTTTGTGTTGAGGCTGACTCCGTCAGAAGTTGCACTTAGCTGTCAGTTCCAGCCTCTTGCTGTTTGCCCTTTGTCTCATCTTTCATCCCCTGAGAGCCAGGTGTGTCTGAAGCTCAGTAAAGCAGTCCTCTGGGTCAGCCCCACCCTGGAGTCTGCTGTCTCTTTGTGCGTTTATTCTAATCCCCACACTCCGCCGAGGCTGGTACTGCCTCAGGCATACCCTTTACTCCTAGGGTCTGAGTTTCTGTCCCAGATCTGTTCCGCCAGTGGATGCCACCAGAAAAGCTGCCTGGCTTCCTCTGGTTGCCCAGAGAGACTGGGAGTGTCCTTTCAAAATATCCCCAGGGGTGTGAGCCCTATTGTTATTGTTCCCGCTACTTCTGCTGCTGTTCTGTGTCTCAGGGGACTGCCTCTCTGGTTCAGTTCCCTTTTGGCTGACTTTCTTCTTCATACTCCTAACCTGGAGAATCAGCACAGATCAGCAACAGCCCATACCCCATCTACACCCCTTGAGAAAATGCCCAAGAATCTGGACTCCATGGAGGGCAGGCTTCCAGACTTTGGGGTGAGAGTGAAGGGGAGTGCTGGTAGTTCAAAATTGCAGGTAGAGAATATATGTAGTTTTACACAGTTTTATGCCTGGCAGGAGGAGTGTGCCATGGCACCCTATTAGGGGAAGGAGGTCCGGTTTTAAGAGGGTCTCTCCCATGGGGTAAAGTGGGAAGACATTTGAACTCTGCTCGCTTGTTTGTGTGGAGGTATGGAGTATATTGCGAGCCCTTCTCATGGGGCAGGGGACTCCCTTCTGCTTGGCGATGGATTCTGTACCTTTTGTTTGTATCCTTGGGGTTGCTGTTCACCTCAGCAGGGTTGATGTGTGTTCTTCAACCTTCTCTTTTGGCTCAGATCCAAAACATCGGCTTTCTTGCTAAATTTCTGTCCTTTAACTCTCCTTCTGGATGGGAGCCTCTGTGGAAAGCTGGCTACAGACTGCCTTCTTGCTTCCGCCCTTCTAGCCTCTTTTTTTTGTTGTTGTTCTCAGTTATAAGGTGTGATTGTAGTATATGTTGGGTAAGAAACTTTGGTTTTACTTGTGGGTGCTTTGATGGGAGTCTAGGTTCTGGATAGATACTTTGGTTATAGATATTCTTAGTGTGGTGATTTCTCAGTTGCTAGTTGTTTGTAGGCTATGTGTCAGCTTCCCCCTCTCTTTTTGATGAGGGACATTGGATGCCTTTGAAATCCTTTTTCTTTCCAAAGCCCTGTGGTCTTCTTAACAGTGTGAATTGTACTGTCATGCCCAATTAATCTCTGAGGCGGTAGTTGGTACTTATGGGAATGAACCATATCCTGTATAATTGAGCCAGTAAAAGCTGTAAAGGGCTATGCAAAACGACCTCCCTGTCAGTACATGGTACTTGCCAGAAGGAAAAAGCTGCAGTGTTTTGTTTTGGGATCTGAGAGTGGTTGTAGTCCCTGAGGAGAATTACTAGAATGCTTCAGACAGTTGGTGGGGTCCTTGAATTTACAAATGGGGAAGTAAGGATGGACAGGACTGGATGGGGGAAGTCTGCCCTTAGGCTCAGAAAAAGCTGGCAGGGTAGCTGTCTCAGTAGGGGTCAAAGGTTTACTCTCAGTTTGTCAGAGCGGAGCTACAGTGGCTCTACTCAGCCAGAATGTCTGTATGTGATGGAGGAGCATCTGAGATTCACAATCTGTCTGTCAGGAATGGATTTCATTCCTATTTCCTTTCCCCTGGTCAGTGGTCTCCCTCTGATATTTGTCTTCCAGCAGGAGCTCAAAGTAGCTAAGCTCCCCCATGATGTTGCTTTAGGCCAGGAGCTTCCCTGTCCAGGATCTTGCACTGGGATGAAAGCATGGCCTTCCTATTGGGGGAGGGGAACTCATACTGAACTCTCCTTTCAGTTCTTCCCATGTGGGCTCCATTACCTCCCAAGATTAGGTCACAAATTTCCCCTTATCCTATGTTCCCAAGTACCATGATCAAATCCTGGGGTACATGATCTGACCTATGAGCATATCTTCAGATCACTGAAGATAGATCAATTCCTGACTGTTCCAGGAAAAGTGTGCTAGTTCTGCATTGCCTATGTCATGTTCAAGCACATTTGATGTCCCTCTGCTTCAGGAGTGTCTTGCTCTGATGGAGCAGTTGAACAAGCAGCCTGGAGAAGGGCTGGTGAGCAGAAAGCTCACAGTATGAGCTCCTCTTAGTGTTCTTCAGGTTTTTAAGAAGAAAGATTTGAGTCCTGCAAAAGCTTTGGTGTAGCATATGCACCAACAGAAGGGAAGCAGCAGCTCCTGAGAGCCCTGACTCACTTGTCTCTCTTGGTAGCAATGGGCAATGGAAGGGAGGGGAAAGAAAAGAGTCAGAATGAAGGAAAGTCAGAAATCTAGTCACCTCTGTCCCTGTCTCTGAAAGGCAGACCACCTGGAATCTCAGGCTGTGGGGCCGTCCAGGTCCCCTGGAACCTACTATCCTCTGTGGCTCCTGTAGTCTGGGCTGGAGTTAGGAAATGTTTGTGTGGGAATGAACAAGATGAAAACTGAGAGGCTGAATCTTCCTGGGGAATACAAAGGTGCTCAATGGGTGCAAAAGCAATATGGTGCCTGTTGTTTTGACGTGGGTCTGCAGTGATGGGAAGTGACTCTGAAGGTACTTTGTCCTCAACAAGTTCCCAGTTCACTGTTGGCAGCTACCTTTGGGCTTGTGAGAGTAAATCTCTCTCCAGAAACTCAGGAGCTTGCTTACTGACAGAGATGTGAGGGAAGGAGAATCAATGCATTCCACTTACCCTTTTCACTAGACTCCAAGCCTTCTGGGGGTTTACCTCTGCTAATATATGTACTTCTTGTTTTGCTCTGTGATTTATTCCCATGGAATCTCTTGTAAGTTCTGGCACTTTTCCCTTGGAATTATACTTGATCTATGATTTTTTTTTTATATAAAACTTTTCTTTCTTTCTGAGATGATCTGGCAGTGGTTGTCTCTGGTCTGCCATCTTCTACTTCTATCCACATTCCCTACCCTCTGAGCAAGTGTCAGAGTCAAAGCTTAAAGCCCTTGCAACTTTAGTAATAATCTTCAGGTCAAAAGTCAGCCTTGGCAGTCTGATCTCCTAGGGTTTGCAGGTTACTTTACTTTTGAAGCTTGACATCTTTATTACTTTTGTGTTATCTCAGCGATGCATTTAAAAAATACCTAAAAAATTTTTGTCTGACATCTTATTTTTCTCAGAGGTATTGTACAGGGTGTCTAATATGCCACAATATCAAGTGTGGAAGTCCTTCTACACTTATTTTAAAGGTAAAGGCACATAGATTTTGAGTTACTATGACTTTTATAAGATCACACAGTTGTTTGCAACAACCACATGTGCTCTGTGGGTTCTAATTTTAAGACAAGACTATAGTCAGGGTTTCTGAAATGTCTGACACATTGTGTTTACCTCTGTACTTAAAAGGGATCAATGTCTTAGTGAAAGATGATTTGACTATAAGAAATCAGCCTATTAAAAATATACTAAGCCAAAAGAAAAATTTGGGTTACAGAATCCAAAGGCAGGAGGAGGTGTGGTCTGACCTCAGGAGGGGTTGACTTTGGATATGAAAAATCATAGCAATTCAAAGCATCACACTTGCTGCCTCTCCTACCCTCCAAGTTCTTATCTCTGTAATCTTGTGTTTGCTTTATTCTCTCACTTTTTCTTTCAACTAACTGTCTGTTTATCATTTTAGATTCTAGTTCCCTTTAAATTACCTCGCAGCCCAAGTACTCAACAGGCATAGACTGGGGTCTCTCAGTCAGAGCTGCAATACAGTCTTTGTCACTCTGTAGACAAATGTCACTCTGAGACATAATGAGGTCTGACAATTAAGTTTGCAAATTCGCCACTGTGCACTTACATTGGCAGCACTATGCGAACAACTTGGTAGGGTTTCATAAATGTCAGTATCTTACAGTTGTGTTTATGTTGATGTATGGTGGTGTCTTGCAGAGTGGTGCCCATTATTGTTGCGTGTTCTTGTGTGGTGGTGTGAGAATGTCAGAGTTTGAATTAGAGCAAGGAACAAACATTCATAAATTCCTTGTTAAACTTGGCAAGAGTGAAAGTGAAATCAGGGACTTGTTAGTCCAAGTTTTTGGGGGTTAATGCCATGAACAAAATGGCAAGGTACAAATGGGTTAAACATTTTTCTGAGGGGAGAGAGTATCACTGATAGAAGGACCAAGGTGACCATAATGAGCAAAACTGATGAATACATTGCAAAAATTTCTCAAATTACACATCAAAATCATCAGCTGACTGAGAAGCTTTGCAGACCAAGTAAGCATCAATAGAGAAATGGTTACAAAAATCTGAACTGAAAATCTTGGCATGAGAAAGGTGTGTGCAAAATTGGTCCTGAAGGAGGGCAGTGCCTGTGGCTCAAAGGAGTAGGGTGCCAGCCCCATATGCCGGAGGTGGCAGGTTCAAACCCAACTCCGGCCAAAAACTAAAAAAAAAAAAAATTGGTCCTGGAGCAGCTCACGGACAAACAAAAGCAAAGGAGAGTTGAAATTTGCCAACACCTTTTGGAAAGAGGCAAGATGATGTTTGGGGGCATGTTATCACTGATGATGAAACGCAAGTGTACCAATACAATGCTGAAACAAAGTGTCAAAGGGCACAATGGAAGTCAGCCAATTTTCTATGACCAAAAAGTCCTGTCAGTTCAAAACAAGAGTTGAAATGATTTTGCTAACCTTTTTTTGATATCAGAGGAATTATTCATTGTGAATTTGTTCCAACTCGACAGTTAACGAAGTTTACTATTTGGAAGTGCTGAAAAGGCTGTGTGGAAAAGTTAGATGAAAATGATTAGAACTTTTTGCCAACAACTTATGGCTCTTGCATCATGACAATGTACAAGCTCCCATGGCTCTATGAGGGAGTTTTTAGCCAGTAAACAAATAACTGTATTGGAATACCCTCTCTAGTCATCTAATCTGGCCCCCGGTTATTTTTTCTTTACCTGAAGATAAAAAAAAATATTGTGGCCCAGAGTCATAGCACATGCCTGTCATCTTAGCACTCTGGGAGGCCAGGGTGGGTGGTCTGCTTGAGCTCAGGAGTTTGAGACCAACCTGAGCAAGAGTAAGACCCTGTCTCTACTAAAAATAGAAAATCTAGCTAGGCATAGTGGTGGACACCTGTAGTCCCAGCTGCTTGGGAGCTGAGGTAACAGGATTGTTCAAGACCATGAGTTTCATGTTGCTGTGAGATATGATGCCATGACACTCTACCCAGGGCTACAGAGTGAGAATCTGTCTCAAAAAAATACATTAAAAGGAAGAAATTTGAATGGCATTCAGGACATCAAGAAATACCTAAATAGTTCTGATGCCATTCCAGAGAGTTTCAAAATTGCTTTAAAGGGTAGACTAGGTGCTGACATCAGTGCTTAGCTTTCCAAGGGGAATACTTTGAAGGTGACCATGGTGATATTCAGCAATGAGATATTAGGCACTTTTTTAGGATGAGCTCTTGAACTTAATTGTCAGACCTCATATAGTGTGATCCTGGAATGTATACATATGTTCTAATATCTATGCACACATATATAACTAGACCATGAGGTACTAGGGAATTTTAGGGCATATCAACAACTTAAGTCCTTTAAATAAAATAATCACACAGCTTTTTTCCCCTTTTGTTAAACAAAAGTAAGACTTTGAAAAAAAACTGTCTTCATATTAATCTTTTGTATATAGAATATGCTTGGTAGAGTGGCATTTATTCCTTCCCAAGGTCTATATGAAAGAATGACTTAATATGGTTTAGTGCTTTGTTCCAGCCACTGTGTGCTAAACATAAAATGCAAAGAAACAAACAAAAAAGACCTTTTAAAGTATGACTCCTTGTAGATGATGGTTACCAAAGAGAAACCAGCGTATAGGTTGATTTAATGAATTGGTCAATCCATCACGAAAGGGCAAGACCTTGAAATTGCTATTGATTAACAGCCTGTTTTAGATGTTTTTATCAAACTAACGGTTTGTAGAATCAGTTCTTTCTTCAGTTTATTTTAGTTCTTGCAATTATTTACATATCTATGATTCATATTTTTTTTAATACTGGGTAGAGGAAGATGAATAAGTGCAAGTGCCCTTTTGAGATCCAGACAATTCCTAGAGAAACAGTATTGGAGTTGTTGGACATCTAAGGCCAACAGTACATCTAGACATAGATGAAGAAAAATTGGAATGAATCATTCTCTTTCCATCTACCACGGGAATGGTAAGAGTAGTGCAGGGAATTGGACTAGAAAGAAATGGAACAATTTAAAACATATTACAGTTTTTGTTGGGAAGGCACTTTATCTATTCAATCTCCTAGTACTTGCCAATTTTGTATTTGTCCAAAAAATTGATTGTGATCCTATAAGTCCTTGGACTGCATTGTGACAACTATAAAATATTGGATAAACTTGTTTTGAATTGAACAACAGATGGTGTTCTTCTGTATAACCTTTTTTGGTGTTTATGCTATGTCATGTGGTATGACTGTACTGAAATACATTTTATTTAGAGTAATTTACATGCTGGCAAATAGCTCTGACTTCCTTCCCCCAAGCTATGATTTCAGGAGTTAGTCAACTGATGTTTTTCTGATAATTCACAAACTCATGAAGAAATATGATAGATAGAAATATGCTCTGTTTCTAAGATTACAAGGACTGTAATTGTATTATTCATCATTGTAGACACCATTTTTTTGTTTGTTTATTAGTTTACTCTGTAGTCATAGGCTAGAATATAGTGATGTGATTATAGCTCGCTACAGCCTGGAATCCTTGAACTCAAGTGATCCTCCCACATCAGTCTCCCAAAGTTCTGGAATTACAGGCACGTGCCACCATGCCTGTCCACCATTCTCAACTAAGGCTGTGTTTTGCACAGTGTACAGGCTCAGTTTTTTGTTAGAGAAATAGATAAAGTGCATATTCTATTAGTTACAAAGAGAATTAATGACATGATACACTGTCTTGGATTTTTCATTTTATTTCACAGTGTAAATAAAATAAAAATAATTGTGATATTAAATTGATTTGTAATTCAGGCTTAGAAATGTAGGTGTTTCTGGGTCGTGTAATGATGGTAATGGTTGAATGTATGTAGATTAATATACATTGTTAATATTAATGTACATTAACTACTAGTTCATCACTAAAAACCTGTCCAGATCTCACTGATGTTAAAGGGAGCAAGAATTATAGACTGTATCTTTCCTGGACACTTAATTTATTTCTTTTCATATGGCATTTACCTTGAATAGTGATAAGTATACTAAAATATCATAAATAATGAGTCAGACAGCCTGTTTTATTTTGGAATTTTAAAATTAAAGGAACAAATTGGATTACGAAGAAACTTATTTTAGTAAAATTAAAATAAAATTTAAATTATGATGGAGACCTCTTCATATGTTCTCATATAAGTAGAATTGGGGAAATTGCCAGTTGATAATTTGTGATTTATAACTCATAATGATCTGCTAGGTTGAGTTTCTAAATATTGGTGAAAAGCCATTGTGGCCTCATTCTCTTCACAGGAAAGCTTAACTAATAATACTTAAAGCTTTTTAACTCAAATAATCTAGTTGCTTTTGATTAAGGACCTACCCATTAAGATTTTTGTGGATTACTGCAGTAGAAGCACTTCAGACTGCTTCAAAAATCCATTTGAGACTTTTTCCCTTCCCCTGATCAAATGTTACAGTGCAATGTTGCTTTAAAATATGTTTGGGCCATTTGAATGGCAAGAATGTCACCAAAAATACCATACAAAAAATATTCATTTTACGTAGGTGAAAAAGAACAAAGTGTTTAAATATTGAGGCTTAAATTTCAGTTTTGAATTAAATGCATCTTGAAACATGAGGCAATATATCCCTGATTGATTAAAGCATTGTATAAGATAAAACACCTTTTACAGAATCCATCTTGAAAACTATAAGCCAATGACAGGCAATCAGTTGTTTTTCAAGAAGAGATAAGAGTAAGTTAAAAGCTTTAAGTTGATGAGAAATGGGCTTTTGTTGGTGCTTTAGGGGACAGAATGAGTTGTTGGAAAAAAGGTTCAAATTTTCAAGAAAATTTAAGTGCGATAAGATGTCATTGAAATGAAATCTTAGGGAATATTAAATCAAGGGTCAGTGCATAGGCCCAACGATCATTTTCCTGAGCTTGTCTTTACTAGACTAAGTGATGCTCGGTTCTATACTTGACCACTACTCTCAACTAATTTTGTGCTTTAATTCCTATATATGCCATTAACCTCTATCTCCAGACTGACCTTCCTCCTGACCTTGAGAATTACAGATACATGTTCCTGTTGGCTGTCTTCTCTTGGATGTCTTACATGGCCTGACATCAATGTTAGCTGCTTCTTCCTTTCTCCCCGTACTACCTAAGAATGGCATCTTGTCTAGTTCTTTGTGAACCTTCCTATGCCTGCCCTAGTTCATGTCCTGTCATATCTCACTGTAACTATTGCTATAGCCTCCTTTTAGATTTCTATCAGCCAGGATGCCCATGTCACGACACAAACCATACCACACATTTACCATTCCATCCTTCTGCTTAAAACTCTTGGTAGATTTCCATTTCTTAGAGAAGAGGCTCTAAGTTGCTCAGCATGCCTGAGAAGGCTGTCTGACTCCTGCCTGTGGGCGACTGTGGTGCTCAGCCTAATTTTCTGCTGCTTCATGGTTTAGGAAGGACTCATGCTGGTTCCCTAAAGAGCTCACCTGGCCTGTGCTCTGCCAGAGGCACTGCTTGCCCCTATCTTGCCCAGCCAATCCTCTCATGTTTTATTAAGACCCTCTATGCCTGTCTGCCTTAGTACACTACTAGCTCTTTGAAGACTGCAAACGTGTCTCATTAATTTTTGTTTCTAATTCAATTTCTGGAGCATATCAGGGTTTCAAATGTTTAAATGGAAATTCTGAGGAAAGAATTTTATCTCCTTGTCTTTTTGAGTGATGTTGAACCTTCATTCTAACCTTTTGTTTTAGATTCAACTGGTCATCTAAACATTTGTTCTGGAGGCCTTTTAAATGGATTCTTAATACATTATTTTTGTCATCACGTAAACTCAGCCTCTGTGTTATCTTGGGGGAGGTTCTTAATGTGAATCTATATAGGGAACATGACAGCTAAAACCATCAGAAAATAGTGTATATTTCTCCCCACATCCCACCATAATTAAATGATTGAACCCAAAGGATTTGCTTTAGATAATGGAAACTCAGCTTATGTGCAGCTTTGCCCTAGGGCAGTGTGTGGTAAGGGTTTAGAAATGCTACTGGCACCCATGTATCTTCTCTTTTGTCTCCCTTTCATCTCTGGCTTTTTTTTTTCTGCCACCCAGATTTCTGATGCTTTACAGTTTTTTGCAGCATCTACTGAGATTCCCATGAGCTCTGTGCAGGGCAGTGTCACTTGTTATGAAGTTTCTTTTCCACACTCTCTGATTTAAAATCTACCCTTTTCCCAGGGCTACCATTTATTACTACCCGTCAAGAAGGAAGAAATTTCATTACATTAACTCAATTAGTACATAAATAACTCTTATGTAACTTAATCTGTGGACTGTATCTAAATTTTACAAGAGGATACTTAATGGGAAGGAAACTTAAATAATGCTTTGCATTTAGTAGGTAATGGATCTTGATATTTTTTCTAATCATACCAAGGAGTGCCTATTCTTTTCACTATAAATCACCCTTGCTTGAATGTCTAAATGTTCGAGTTGATCCTTTCATGGAAGAAAGGATAAGCTTTGTAAATATTATTTAGTGGAAAATCTGAACATACGTCCAAAGCATTTCAAAATCAACTAGGGTGATTCGTGTCTGTGCATGTCACCCATAAGGGCAAAATTGAAGCCTCTTTATGCATGGTTGAACTCCAAAGAAACATGTTGAGCTTTTGACCTCCTTTGCTACCTGCACGACAATCTCATGCCATGAGAAGGCTCAGTTAGGAATGTGGGTTATTATTTTTTTTTCCAGTCTTAATGTAGACCATATTGACAAGGGATGTTTGAAACCTTTAGTACATCTTTCACAGTGACAGATATTTGTTGGAAATACAGCATTTTCAGGGCAGTCTGTAATGGATAAGACATGTTTCTTGTCCTCACATCGCTTATTAGAGGCCCTCATTCCCAGGTGGGAGGAAGGATGTGATAAGTGTTATATAGGAGGTACCCATAGTCCCTTTAAGTTCCAAGGAGAAGATTAATTCTATATGGCAAGGACTAAAAAGACTTTACAAAGGGGAGACATCTGAAAAACAGTTGCAATCTTAACACTTACAGATATTGGGTAACGGTTTTCCAGTTTAAGGGAGGAGTGTGAGCTAAAATACAAAGGCAGGAAAGGAGAGGATGCTTGGGGGTGTAGTTGGAGGAGGCCTAGACTATTGACTTTAGGTTTTTTTCTGAAAAACAATCTCAGCACAGATCACCTCTTTTGTTTTCCTTGTAGAAACAATTCAAGCTCCTTTTTGCTACTTAACATATTTGCAATTCATTTGTTTTTATTTTCAATTGGTTTGAAGTTTGGAGAATATAACCCCCACTTTTGCTATTAATAAATAGAAAAATTTAGGAAATTGTTCCACATCTTAAGATTTAAAAATTATATCTTCAAGTCTCATATCATCCAATGAGTTTTAAATTTTCTGTAGTTTTAGGTTATATCGGACACTGCTAATAAATTTTAACAAGTAATGGCTGAGTACCAACTATATACCAAATGCCATTTTGAATGCCATGAATGTGAGTCTGTGCCCTCATAGAGCTTATATTCCAGTCAGAGAGGCAGACACTGAATCAGGAAACAAATAAATCAATAATTTATAGACTGATGAATGGCTTGTGCTTTTTCTGTGACAACAATGAATGAACAATTCTGAGTGGCTTGAAAGAACATGTATTTCTTGCTCTCAGATCTGGGGTCAGCTGTGGTGAATCTATGTGGGTGGATTCATGCTGTGTGGGTTTGGGGGAGGGTTCATTTCATGAGCCCGGTTAAAAGGACATGGGTACCTCACACAAACTCTCCTTGTAGTGGAGTGAGGAACTCAGGGGTATAAGAGGGCTGTGAGGTTTACCACATGCCTTAAAGATTATTGTCACTTCCAACCATATACAAGAGCAAGTCATGTGGCCAAGTCTCAGGTCAATGAACAGGGAAAGTACACACTTCCCATCAGGATGCTGTGGGAAAGACTATTTGCTGAATATCATCCAATCTACCTCAAAAAACAAACCAAGTATAAGAGTAAGATTTTCAAGAGTAATGTATATCATAAATAAAACAAAACCAGGCAATAGGATAGAGTATCTGGGGGATAGAATGAGAAACTCCTTTAGACAAGATGGTCGGGGCAGAGATGGTCATTGCTCTGAAAGGACATAGCTGGGGGAGGGGAGTTGGTTTTCATTACTGTTGGAGTATTGCTTTACAACTTAAAGTACAATATTGGGAGTATTTCTTTTTTTAATATTTGAAAAAAATTGTTGCTATCTTAAATATTGCTAAGAGTTTATGGCTAATTTCAAGAAGTACTTTTTGTGGTAAATTAGTAGGCTTTATTTCTTAGATTTACAGAAAAGTTGAGCAGGAAATACAGAGTTCCTATGTGCCGTGCCCCTACTCTTCTGTTTCTTGCATTAGTGTGGTACACTTTTTATGATTAATGAGCAATAGGATGGTCAGGAAAGAGATGACCTGGGACTTGAGATCTGATGATGAGCAGGAACAAAATCACGGAGAGAGTTGGGGAAAAGGCATTTCCAGACAAGGCCCTGTGGTTTGAACAAGCTTGATTTGGTCACAGGCTGGAGCAAGGCGAAGGTAGCCAGAGTGTGGTGAATAATGGTGACTGGAAAGGACTTCAGAATGGTACAGGCAGATTTCCCAAGGGCATGTGAGTGAGGCAAGAAGTTTGGATCTTATACTTGGTGCAATGGGAAAGCCTTGGATGTTAAGTCAGGGTAGTGGCACAGGGTAATTTATGTTTACAACAATCTCTCTTGCTGTTGTATGACTTATGGACTCTGGAGGAGTAAAGATGGGTGAAGGAAGATGCAGGAAGATGAAGTAGAAGACTACTGGAGAAGTCTAGGAGAAATAGGTTAGTAGCTGGGAATAGCATCAGAGTAACACAGAAGAGGAGAAATATAATATAGTACATATTTTAGAGTATAATTGAGGTTGGATTTATTAACTTTTCTGTTAGAAGAGCCTGAGCAAACACGAATGGGTATGGTGGAAGGGAAAGAGCACTGGACTTGGGGTTCAAAGTTCTTTCTTTGTCCAGGCTTTGCTTCTTAGGTTGTGTTTGACCTAGGGCAAGCTCTTATCCATTCTGAGACTTAGTTTCTATAATTCCAATAGAAAAATGAACTATGAGAGGGACTCTACCTAACAAATACAAACATTGTAACCTAGTTGTTTGTACCCTCACATTAATCTGAAATTAAAAAAAGAAAAACAAACAGGCAAATGAATGAGTAAATAAATAAATAAATGGATAGAGAATGACACCTATGTCATGTGATTTTCTAGGTTACTAAATGTGAACAGCATTCATATAACATACACGCAGTTTGCATGAGGGAGGCTTGTATATCTTTGCTTAGATATGGTCATGTATTGGCATTCTTTAATAAAATATTCCAGAAAGAAGCAGCTCCATAAATTATGTATTCCGGAAGGTGACAGAGTGGTGGCAGTGCTGGCTTATAAATTCCTCTAAATCCCTACATAAAATATCAGTGTTGTTTTTCCCAGTCTCCCAGTGAGTGCAGTCACTGAGAAATGCAGGAATGCTCAAGCTAGAACTTTTTCTAAGCCTGCACTTATGAGATATGTTCTTGGGAATCACCCTCTCCACAGGCTGACCTATAAGCTGCTGCCAGGGATAAGGGATAGTATGCCACTGCCTTATCAGTTAATACAGGAATATTACTTGTAATGGCATGATTAAGCAATTGTTTTGGTGAAAACACCTTGACATTGAATTGAAGTGTCAGGGATTTGGAGGAATGTGGCAATTTTTTAGATAGTGTTCTGTTTTTTTTTTTTTTGATAATATCACTATTTTATATCTAATTAATACTACTGCTATTTGACTGGTGTTTCTGAGATATATGTGAACTTCACCTTCTTCCTAAGTCCAAGATGAGGCAGAGAGATGGCACTTTCTCAAGTATCTGAATTTGTTTCCCCCCTCACCTGAAATGGTCTTCATAGACCTACTACTGGTACCCTTTATGATGAAAAGCACAGATTCTCCCAAGTGAACTGAAAGCTGTTTTCAGTTGGTTTTTACAATAAGGATTCTCCTTACAGGAGTTATATATACACCATTGGCAGCTCCCGGTTTGAGCAACTAATTGAATCAACTTAATAAAAATATTTAGTTTCTATGTTACCTGAAGAAAAAAGGTAAATCAGTTGGTTTAAGGGTCTGTTCACTGAGGATTAACATTAAGGAAACCAAGAAGAGATATGGAAGCACCCAGAAACTAGCAGCAAGGGAAGGGAAGACAGGAGTGAAAGTGGCATTATTTAAGCCTAGTGAAAGTTGGCACTTTGGAGAAGGATGAGCATGACATCAGTTGTAGTCCCCAAGGTGTAGGTCTGGCATTAAATTTGTGAACTTGTCCTAGAAAAAGTACTGCAGACCTCAGTGCTGAATATCATTATGGCCACCTTCCAAGTACTCCTCTTGGAAGCTATGCACCAATGCCAGAGCCTTGTCCACCCTTCAAAGCAAATTTGGAATTCTTTTCCTGGAATGATCATCAGGTCTGTTGTCATATGCAGTCTGACAATTAAGTTTGAAAATTTGCCGCTGTGAGCTTATGTTGGCAGCACTGTACAAACAACTCAGTAAGGTTTTATAACCATGGTATATCATCAATGTGTGGTGTTATCTTGCAGAGTGGCGCTCATTATTGTTGGTGTTTTTGTGTGCTGTACAATTATGGCTCTGATGGTCATTACAGAGAAAGAGTTCCAAAATTGCTTTGAAGGGAGGACTAGGCACTAGGATCAATGAATAGCTTTCCAAGGGGAGTAACAAGGTGTGCAGCACTTTTTCTAGGATGAGTTGGTAAATTTAAGTGTCAGATCTCATATAAATTGGCAAAAATGTAGTCAAAGCATGAGCAAAAGGAGAATAAATATACTGACCTCCTTCTCCTCCTCTGGCTTTGGTGATGCCCGTTGCCCAAACCCTTCTTAAGCTAGGCTGCCAAGGAGCTCAGATGATGTGGACCATCAGTTCATCAGTTAAGTCTCCCAGTGACAGAAGAGAAGAGCTGAGAATAGATTCAGGGGACTAAATAAATGCACAGTTTATAATTCTCAGCAGTTGTACTATACCCTGGAATATACTCTCAATTATCTGAAAGGTGTTTTAGATAACATTTTCTAAAGAATGGTTTAAGTCATCTTGTGGGGTAAAGTTAATAAGGCCAACTTTCTGCAACTTTCTAAACCTGCAATCACTGGGTCATGAGAAAATCTCACATGTGCAATTTTGACTCCTCACTGAGTACATTGAACAAGAGGTTGGGAATCACAGATTCCGGCTCCACTACCAAAGAATCAGGTGACTGAGGTGAATCACTGTGACTCTGTGAACGTCTGTGTCCTCATTTGTAGCGTGAAGAAAATTCTTTATTCTGATAACCTATGGGCATCAATGTAAGCACTGTTGAATCACAGATAACTTATAGAATATATACTTAGGAAAGGCAAGTCCACAGCCAAAAATGTACATAATAATAAAAAACATGTATTTGTGATTTTAGTTTTATCACTGCTTGGGATCATCTATAATATCATGTTTCAAGCTGCAAGGTTAGTTCTGAGTTGACATAAACACAGATGTATTTTGTACAAACAGTCTGCTATAGATTTGTGATATGAAATTAAATGTATGCACTTGGAACCAATGAAAAGATGGAGCATGAGGGATTTTCTGAAATTCCAATATTGCAGAGATGGCAATGTTTTTATGCTTTCTTTACAACATATGTTTGCAAATAAGCATCTGTGTACAGTCAAAGATAACATTCTTGAAGTCATTGGATGCTTCTTTTAGGTCTGCACTCTCAAAGCAGAGTCTTCATCTCTTGATCTTTATGGGGCAAGGTTTTATTTTCCTTCTAGGTTGCTCTTCTCCTCTTTCTATTTTCCTTTCCGTATCCAACTTCCTTCTTCCTCTTTCAATTCAATATACAGTAGAATCTCCATAGTTGACCACCTCCCCACATTGTTGACCTAATTTTCATAGACTGGACTTGCACCGCATGTATGTATCAGTACAGTAGGCCTAGTTCCTTATGTTGATCACCCTGTGTGTTGATCAGTTTGTCACAGTCCCTTGGGTGGTCAGCTTACAGAGGACAGAGGTTCTACTGGTGTTCACCTGGGTCTCATGCTTTTCCTCTAGAAGCAGGCATAATTTGGCATGTCATACAGGCTGAAGGCTTCCCTGGAGCTATTCAAAGTGTAGTGGAAGAAAGTTAGTAGGATCCAAGTACTTGCTGTGACAGAAAGCTCAAAGTCAAAGTAGGCCTATTAAGACAGAAGTTGCATTTAAAGCATGTCAATAAGTAGTAAACATAGGCAGGATTAGAATTTTATAGGACAGGAAGTCATTAGAAATTTGAGAGTGATATGATCAGCCTCACATTTCAAAAAAGATCATTCTTTTTTTTTTCCCTAAAGAATGGATTGGAGGGCATCACAAATGGAGGCAGAGAAAACCAGTTCAGAGGCTATCACATTGTCAAGGTGAGACATATGATGGCTTGAATAGTATGTAAGTAGCAGTAAAGAAGGAGGCAGACATGGATATGGTGTGTACTATGCTGTGCAGATGTCCCGACAAGAGTGAGGCACTCATTTCTTCAGCTTCTAAGAGCATTAGCCATACTTTTTCCATCTCCAAGGCTTGTCCTCTCCAAGGGGTGTGCCTCATCCAAGATCTCACCTTTGGTTTGGCCACACTTACTCGCTGGTCAGTGAAGGTGAGGGCTTAATACGAAGGCCCTTGCCATAATTTGGGACAACTTTAAAAGACCATTCTGGCTCCAGAGTTCCTTATGGAACCAGCAGAGCCCTCTGTTGCAGCTGCATTGAAATCCAATCTCTCTTTCTCCCATCTGGCTCCTCTATTCCCCTGCAGATATTCTCCTGAGTACATCCTCAACAAACCTCTTGCATGAAAATACCTGAGTCTGCTTCCAATCAGAGTCAAGACAATCCAAGAACAATTTTGAAGGTATAATTATTAAGATTTATGAGCAGATCAGAAAGGAGAGAAAATGAGGGACAAAATAAGGAAAAGGAAAGAATACGTTATATCTCTGAGGTTTCAGACAACCATGAGTAGGAGAATGATTATACCTTTTATTGAGTTGGGGAAGAATGATGATCATTAGTAGAGTTTTTAATGTGTTGTATTTCAGAAGACACCAAGATTTGCCTGCTCAAGCAGGAGATGTCAAACACACATATGCAGTTAAATACATGCATTGTCCACCTCCTCAGATCCCTATTCCCACCTCTCTCATCTGGCCATCACTTCTCATCTGCAGTTCTGCAATAGAACTCATGTTCCTGCTTCTAATCATGTTCCTCTTAAATTCCTTCTTCATTGTTTAGTTAAGGAAATATTATAAAACTTCATAATTTACATTTCACACTTAAAATGCATTTATGATGTCTTGTTGTCCTGAGGATAAGGTTAAGATCCTGTAATCTGGCTTGTAAGGTCTGCCACCTGGACCCTGTCCACTTTCTTGGCCTGTATCTTTTCCCTCTCTCATATGTTTTCACTAATAAACCATTCATGCCTTCAGTGTACCCTGTTTTCTTATATTTCAGAGCCTTTCCACTGGTGTTCCTTCTGCCTGAGATACTTTTTCCACTTTCCACTCTCCCTTCAAAAGGCTAACCCCTAGTCATCTTTCAGGACCTGGTTTAAATGTGATCTCTCCAGGGATGACTTTCTGTCTTGCGATAACCTCTTTTGATGTATTTCTAGAACCTATTATGCTTTTCTTATTATAATCATCATAATACTTTCATTTTGACAGGGTCCCTGGCAATTTATTTCAACATTCAGGGAAAGAAAATCCGGTCTAAGTCTACCTAAAATCCTGTTTTAGTTTTGCATAGAGTCCTGTCTCTTCTTTTAGACTCCTTTTATCATGAAATCAAAAAGCACTTAAAACTGATGACAACTCCCCATCTGAGACACTAAGGTCCAACTGTCCATTAAAATTGGTTTCTAAGGCATAAAATAAAACTTACTTAATGAATTTGTATTTTTGCAACTCACAGAGTCTTTTCCCATTTCCCTTCCTGGGCATAGATATGGTAGAGGCTGTGTCTGAGTTATTCACTGCTATATCCCTGGTACCTGCAGGGTGTCTGGCTCAGAGAAGTCACTCAATAAATATCCATGCTGCTAATAATGAATAGATGACCTGTACATTTCAATAGGTTATCTCTAAATGGGTGTTTTATTTCAGCCTGATTTTGGAATTGGGTGGCTAGTCTCAACTGTTCCTCCTCTACGCTCCCTTGAAGTTCTGTCCTTTCTAACCAGTTCTGCCCCCCACCAGGGATAGGTTCTCATTCTGGGCATCAGTGCTGCTATGACACCTACTTCCCTTGGGGTGTACACTGAAGTCCATGGTGAATACTGCTCATTGTCCTTCACGGCATGTCTGTGTAGCTATTATCAATGTCTATCTTCTGTAGAGATTATAATTCTCATGAAGGCAAGCATACTACCTTTGTATTGGCAGTAGTTTTCAGAGTCTCAGCATACAGTAAGAGCAAAGGAAAATCAAATTCCTGAAGAGACTACACATTTCTAGCAAGCTAACTAAATAACCTTGGGGAACATCCCTTACCACTGTAGGGTTAAGTTTTCCCATCAGAAAAATGGGAAGTTTAATTCTGCTATCTAAGATTTAATTTGAACCTGAGAATAAGTAATTTTCCTTGTAATGTGGTAAGGTAAATAATTTGAGATTGCTTGGTAGAGCTTTTCATGCCTTTCTGAGGGCAATGTTATTAATCAACAAGGATCATGCCGCGTGGGGTCCTCATTTAGAAGAAGGCATTTTACATCTTACTTCCTCCATCTTATCTTCTTCTTCTTCTTCTTTTTTTTTTTTTTGCCTAAAGAACTGAGAGAATGCTGGCTATCTTTGTTTAGGGTGTTGTAATTCTAATTTTCATCTATTAATGGAATAATGAAAAATTTTGGATTCAGTCATGCTGACAACTATATTTAAAAAGTCACTTGATAGTTTACGTATGTTGAGTGTCAGATATATTTCTCTCAGCAGCAGCCTGCTTTTTCATATGAATATTTATTTTTAATGTAAAATTCCACTGTGTGTCTTTTTATTATGTTTGGCTTACAGCATTGCTAACTGGTAAAGTTACTTTATTTTATTTGGAAGGTAAACTTATGTGTTGATCTGGCTGCCATCTCATTCATAACTTTGAGTGGGTGAGTCCAAGATTCAAATTGAATATAACTACCTCTTCATCTCTGGATTTAGCATGATCCTAAACTTGACAATTATTAGAAAGTAAAATCCTTTTCCAAATGTGATTAGCTGTGTGTAGTAAACTAGAAACATGTGGGAAAACCCAGTATTATAAGTAGCCTCCTATTCCTCTCATCTTTTGTTTTACATACAGTGGCAGTGTGGTGAATGGAATGACTTCTGAAATGAACCCAGGCTAAGTTAGAAAACCAAAACAACACTGAACAAACCCAAGAACACATACCTTACATTTACATATTTATTACGTATCTTTTTATGTATCTCTATTTTCCAGTGGCTGCTAAATACTTGATTTTTGAAATTATTCTCATTTCCTTTCCTTTTCCTATTCAAAATCTCCATTTTCTACCTGAACATTTTTTAAAGCTATTTTAAAAAAATTTTGTTTCACTTCATGATTATGTCTGTTTATAAATTGTCTTAAGATAATGTCCTAATAACAAATTCTGCTCTTATGAGTAGATGCAAGAAAAGCCCAGACAAGTAGTCTATATTCTTCTGGATTTGTAATGCAAATTATCTGATACACTATTACAATTGAACAGCAATCACATAGGTATGAAAACTATGATGGTAAGAGGCTGAATGCTATTTTAGAAGCAAATATGAAGGATTTGAATTAAACAGAATTAGCAATGGGATAAGTTTTGCTGTGTACACTATGATTGAGCAACCATGGATCCCAATGAGATTTCTATCACTTGGGTGTGTGGGATTCTTTGGGCTGGAAAATGCACTCTGTTGTACGGGCCTCATTAGCATCACAGTCTTATGCTCCTGTCATAAAGCTCAAATGCAGCTGTGAGCGCTGCTGTGGGCCTCTCACACCTGCCACGTGTGGATCACTAATCAGAGCCCAGCTTTTACTACCTTTGAATTCCGACCCTTCAGTTCAGCTTGGGAAGGGAAGTGAAGTGCACAGAGGTAAAGATAGTAAACAGTGTTTGGAGGGAGAGCTGGATCAAAGGTCCTGTCATCCTTTGCCTTCATAGAGCATGAATGACAAGGGCAGGCTCAACGCGGGGCTCCCTGAATTTCCCCATCCATGAGCAAACTGCATGTACTCCCAAGGATGAGTGACGCCTCTTTTGCAGAGCCTGCCTGTCACTCTGTGCTGTCAGCAGTAACACCAATTAGTGTCAATTTTTATGATGGCTCTTGAGACCTGAAAGGGACTACTGATTTGGCTACTGAAATAGGAATTTGGTTTTTCTATTCAAATCAGAGAAAAGTGAAAATTCTTCCAGGATCTGCAGGTGTGTGTGTGCGCATGGGGGATGGGTGGTTTGGGTGAGTGAGTCAGTCATTTGATTACCATAAACAATATTTTTGTCTAGCTGTGATTCATATTATTCCTTGGGGAATGTCTGGGCAGGCCAGCTTCTATGGTTCTGCCTGTGAGATAAGAATGCCTCCAAGTCTGTTCTCTTTTTATTTTGGCACAAATGATAACATTTACCTGGAATATATTTTCCTGAAGTGGTGCTGGATTGTGCTGGAACGTTAACTCTCTTTTTAGACAGATGACTTGCATCTTCATACTTTCTAGGCTAAATATACATGCAGCTTACAGCCACTGGAGAAGAGTTTTAGGGTTTGCATTCGTGAACTGTGTCTCCTGTGGATACAATTCTAAATCATTCAGCTGGCTGATGTGTTCTTAATATGGTCTAATCTTGGTGAGGAGGTGCTTGCCCTGGACTTGTTTCTTTCTTGTTTGCCTTCCTTTAATTATCCTTCTGTCCAGGGAAGAAAACAAACTGCCCAAGTGGCAAAAATGGGAGCAATATCCCTACTCAGCACAAATTCCATGTCAACGCTGACAATCCAGTAGCACAGAGATGGTTACAGTCGTAGCCTAACACAAAAATACGTTTGTAAGCAGAGATTCAATACTGGCAAAGAGATCTAGTTCAAGACATGAAACTAGTTTATCCTTGCAAGTCAAGCTGGCATAGACAACTGACTAGATAAGACAAGACCCATGAGGAAAGGAGAACCATCACTTTATCAACTGCCAAATTCTGGGTGATCTATCACCACATATTGTCTGTTTATAGTAACATTTTATACTATCAACAACATGGTAGAAATGGAACGGATGATTTTGCAGACTGTTTAAAGACTGAGTTCATCCAGACTGAAAAAGGATATAGGTAACATTTCCATTTTTGTCCTATGAAGTATTATTCTCTCTTTTTAAACATGGTAGAATCTAAAAGGGGTTGTTGGACTTTCTCAAAATGGCACCCTTTCCCTATTTTTCTGTTCAGTGATGATCTTGGCATGCTGCTCTGAGTTTTTCTGAGGAGTGTAATTTGGGACTTAGGATGAAATTTTAAGATTTGAACTAAGAAATGTTTAAAAAAATCCAGCACTCCAAAGCTTTCTTTAAGTAAAAAATAAGTAGATTATTTATTTGAAACAAATACCTAAAAGCTAGGTTCAGGAACATTATTACTAAGAAAATGAAAAGATTAACTTAAAAATAATTGGAGATATTTTTATGTCTTATTTGCAGTGTTATTTTAAATAATCTGTGTAATTCTGGTAATAATATCATTTTGCTCCCTATTTAAAAATATACAGTGAATAACAGCATCTATTGGCTTCTACTGATGTCTTGGAGGGCTCTTGTCATCTGGAAATGGATGAGAGAGGATTTGTGGGGGAGGCAGGGCAGGAAGGAGTGAGGATGATGATGAAGAGGATATTTCACACTTGGTTCAAGGGATTAAAATTTTAGTTCTTGAAGACGGGCTGAAGAAGAAGCTGAGAGAAAGACTTATTTATAGAGATTTTATGAGATCTGGGCACAGGCAGAATTGTTCTTGGGGTAGGAATTAGTGGCACAGAATTGAGTGAAGAAGACAAACTGAAACTTTGAGGAGATAAAGCTCTGAGAATGTCTTCAGGGAACATGTTAGGAAGTATATTGACGTGTTTGTGATGCTGCCCCATGAGCCCAGGCAAGGCTTCTCTGCATGCTTCTGGTGGCACATGTGAGAACTGGGGTAGCTCAGGACAGGAAGACTCTCTGGATGCAAAGAGATGGCCCCGGAGGCAGAGAGAGCACTTGAGACCTCCATCGCGTAGGGTAAAAATTATGCCATCATGCCTTGTACACGCAAAGGAATGTGCCCTCATTCTGCAGTCAGAAGCTGATGACGAGAGACTTTCTTTTGCGGTTAGAAGCTAGACTGAGACTAAGCAAAATAAGGTATGTAAAATACTTGTTTGGCTTCCTGTTCTAGATGGCTAACTGAGCACACATATTAATCTACCTTTCTTCTGAACACCTTAATAACATCTTAGAGAATAAGAACCAAAATATACTTAATGACAAAGAGAAGAGTGAAGCAACAACACCTGACAGGATATTTTAGCCCTTACTTGGAAGAGGGAAGAGACAGGTGCGTCCTGTTGGTGTGTTCAGCGGAGTCTGGGCCAGAGGTCAAAAATGAGTCAGATAGAATAACTCAAAAGGCTCCAGACTTGTATTCAGCCAGTTAGGAAGGTGAGAATAGGAAAGTATACTAAAATAGGAATGTGGAAATTAAGTTTGTCCACTAGAATACTAATACTTTGATTCCACACCTTCCTTGCTTTTCCCTACACTGTTCTCTGGCAGGCAGAGTATGGAAAACTCAATACTTAACCCCTGATAAACTAATCCAGGAAATTTTTCTCTGCAGAAGTTAAATAAACCTCCTGGGAAGAATAAAGGCTGCTACTCTGGCATTTGGGGCTGTTTCATTACTCTTTACTCTAAAGTAAAGTCTATCAGGTGTTAAGTCCTGTTCATCTACAGCGCCTGGTCAAACATTTATTCATAAATAAATAAAATATGAAAAACACTTTTCAATGCAACAACAGAAAAGCACTGCAGAGGGGAAAAAAAGCCAATTCAAGGGATAAAATGTAGCTTACAATAAAAACAATAAATTCCCAACTTCTAATTAGTGTATTCAAAAAGAATAAAGAAGATAAGGACTAATAAAACAAAATCGACATTTCATTAAAACAAAACCAAGAAAGGACTTTCAGAAATTAAAGATATTAATGTAATAATATATGTTTAAAATAATATTTTTAATAATTAAAAATAAGAATATGGTTAATAAATCATATGTTAAAGTCAAAGAGTAGAATGGAGCATGTCGCAGGAGAGAGAGGACAGAGGGAAAGAGAAGAGAGAGAGAGGGGAGAAAGAGAGAGGAGAGAGAGAAACAGATGTAGACAATCACTGTAGGAAGGTCAGCAATAACATGCACCTATTAGACTTTTATACAGAGAAAAGAAAAGAAAAATGAGGATTTGATCAAATCAATGATAGAGAAAAAAACATTCAGAGTCTTCAGATTAAAAGGCCGCAACAAGTACAAAGTATAACAAATGAAACACACACACAACTATAGCCATTATCATAATATTTTAGCACACAAGGATAAGAACACATATTCTTCAAATAGTAACAAAGAAAAAGTTATCCTGAAAGGAATGAGAATCAGGTTGTCATCAAACTTCACATTGGCAATCCTCAATACTAGAAAATTATGGAGCAAGGCGTTTAAAGCTCTTTTGAAAATTATTTGGCAGTTACACTTCCATATCCACTCAACTGTAAAGGCAAACATCTTTCTAATGTTCTAGGAACAGGAAACTTACCTTCTATGCAATGTTTTTAAGGATTCGAGGACTCTTCCAAGAGCAGCAAATGTGAATGCCAATAAGAAGGAAGATGAGTGATGCAAGAATGACAGAATTAACTCCATAGTCCATTAGAAACAAATTTAGGATATCACCTGTATATAAGACTAGAAATCAAGTACCACGAAGAATCTGCTGGAGAAAAGTAGAGTAGATTCCAAGCAGTAAATAAGAATTTTAGAAGTACTTTAGAGCATGTATTACCTTATCATATGTTTAAGAAAGAACATATCTGAAATCTAGGATATACTTTTTTTTTGTTTGTTTGTTTCTTTTGTTGCAGCTTGGCTGTGGCCAGGTTTGAACCCATCACCCTCAGTATATGGGGCTAGTGCCCTACTCACTGAGCCACAGGTGCCACCCAAGGACATGCTTGACAAACATTCCTTTCCTACATCTTTATTCTTTATAAAAGTATCTGAGCATTGAATCTGTAAATTGCTTTGGATAGTATGGACCAGGGGTCCTCAAACTACAGCCTGCGGGCCACATGCGTTGGTGTGAATTGTATATGTTTCCATTTTGTTTTTTACTTCAAAATAAGATATGTGCAGCGTGCATAGGAATTTGTTCATAGTTTTTTTTTTAAAACTATAGTCCAGCCCTCCAACGGTCTGAGGGACAGTGAATTGGCCACCTGTTTAAAAAGTTTGAGGATGCCTGGATGGACGTTTTAACAATGTCGATTCTACTGATCCATGATATTTTTCCATTTGTTTGTGTCATGTGCTATTTCTTTCCTCAGCATTTTGTAGTTCTCTTTGTAGAGATCTTTCACCTTCTTGGTTAAGTATATTTGTAGGTATTTCATTGTCTTTGTAGCTTTTGTGACTGGTATTGAGTCTTTGATTTGATTCTCAGCTTGACTGTTATTAGTCCATTTGTTTTAGAGTCATATTTATGTCCAGCATTCCTTAGTAGGAATGTTACTGATTTGTGTACATTGATTTTGTAACCTGAGACTTTGCTGAATTTATTTATCAATTCCAGGAGTTTCCGGGTGGAGTTTTTGGAGTTTTCTAGATGTAAGATGACAGTGCCAGCAAAAAACAATAGTTTGACCTTCTCTTTCCCCGTTGAATAGCCTTAATTTCTTTTTCTTACCAGATTGCTCTGGCTAGGAATTTTCCCTCTATGTTGAACACCAGTGGTGAAATAGGCGTCCTTGTCTTGTTCCAGTTCTTTTGGGAATGCTTTCAACTTTCCCCCACTTAGTGTGATGTTGGCCATGGTTTGGTCATCTGTAGCTTTTATCATTTTGAGATATGTTCCTTCTGTACACCCAGTTTGTTGAGGGCTTTTATGATGAAAACGTGTGAATTCTGTTGAATGCTTTTTCTGCATCTATTCAGATGATTATGTAGTTTTTGTTTTTGCTTCTGTTTATGGAAAGGTGAGTCACACTTATTGATTATGTATGTTTAACAATTCTCACATCCCTGGGATGAAACCCAGTTGGTCATGGTGGATTATTTTTTTGATGAGCTATTGAATTTGGTTTGCAAGTATTTTATTAAGATTTTTGCAACTAAATTCATAGGTAGGAATATTGGTTTGTAGTTTTCCGATTTTGTAGTGTCCTTTCCTGGCTTTGGTATCAAGGTGACATGGGTTGGTAGAATGAGTTGGGCAGGATTCCCTCCTTCTTGGTGTTATGGAAGAACCTCTGCAATATGGGCACCAGCTGTTTTTTGTAGGCCTGATAGAATTTGGTAGTGAATTCATCTAGTATGGAGCTTTTTATTCTTGGAAGATTTTTTTTATTACTGCTTCAGTCTTGCTGTTTGTTATCAGTCTGTTCAGGAGTTCTATTTTTTCCTGACTGAGCCTTGGGAGGTTGTGTTGTGTGTTTCTAGGAATTTGTCCATGCCCTTTACCTTTTGGAGTTTGTGATAGATTTTCATAGTATTCAAAGACGCTATTTTGTATTTCTGTGGTATTAGTTGTAGTATCTCCTTTTTCATTTCTGATTGGACTTATTTGGGTACTTTCTCTTCTATTCCTGGTTAATCTAGGAAGAGGTCTACTAATTTTGTTTATCCTTTCAAAGAAGCAATCTTTTATTTCATCATTCCTTTGTATTTTGTTTTTCACCTCATTTAGTTCTTCCCTGACCTTAGTTATTTCTTTTCCTTTGCTGGCTTTGGGTTTGGTTGCTTCTTCCTTTTCTAGTTCCTTGAGGTGTGTCATTAGGTTGCTAGTTTATGATCTTTCTGTCTTTTTTTGTATAGGTATTTAAGGCTTTAACTTTTCCCCTTAGGACTGCATTTGGTAAATCCCATATATTTTAATAGCTCATTTCCCCTTTGTTGTTCTGTTAGAGGAATATTTTGATCTTCATTTTAACTTAATTATTGACCCAATAACTATTCAGCAGGAGCTTGTTTAATTTCCTTGTCTTTGTGTAGAATTTTTTTGTTTTTTGGCCGGGGCCGGGTTTGAACCTGCCATCTCTGGTATATGGGGCTGGCGCCCTACTCACTCACGACCCACAGGCGCCGCCTGACTTTGTGTAGAATTGAATGTTTCCTTTAGAGTAACTTTATAGTTTTATTGTACTGTGGTCTGAGAATATTTGAATTTGTTGAAATATGTTTTATAGCCTAAGATATGCTCAATCTTGGAGAATGTTCTATGTGCTGATGAGAATATATATTTGGTAGCTTTTGGGTAAAATGTTTCATAAATGTCTTTTAGGCCCATTTGTTCTAGAGTCATATTTAAGTCCAGTGTTTCTTTATTTTCAACGGTCCATCCAGTTCTAACATATGGTTGTTGAAGTCTTTGGCAATTATGCTGCTACTGTTTCTTTTTGCTTTGATTTGTAGAATTTGCTTTTTGAATCTGGGTGTTCTTGTGTTAGGTGCATAATTATTTAGGATTATTATGTCTTCTTTTTTGTCATACATACATTTAGGTTACATTGCCTGAATTTGTTAGGTTACAGTATCAGTTGCAGCTGAGCCCTTCACCCAGGAGGTGTGCCATATACCCCTACGTTGTACCCAATAGGTGAGAGCTTACCACACCTCCTCCCCCTCCCTGATCCTCCTTCTTGAATTTAAACGTGTGTTTCTCTCTTGTGGGCATATGGTTGTTCATCTACTAGATTCATATTAATATTGAGTACATTAGATGCTTTCTTTTAAATTCTTGCTTATGTCTCTTGAGTGGGCCATTCAAACCATTTACATTGATTGACAGAGTTGATATATGGGATGTTGTTCTGTTCATCCTGTTGGGTAGGATGATGCCTTTTTTTTTTTTTTTAAACTCTTGAACTATTGTTTTATAAGAGCTCTGAGCTTAGTTTTGGGGTGGTTTGTATCGGTGGTGTCTATTGTGCTGATCCATGAATAATGCAGGAAGGTAAGGTCTTGGCAAATTTCCTCACTGTTTGCTTGTTTGGAAACCATAATACAATGTTATAGTAACCAAAACATCATGGTATTGGCACAAACAAAAATAGAGGCATTGACCAACAGAACAGGACAGAGAGATGCCAGATGTAAAACCATTTGCTTATAGGAAACCAATGTTTGACAAAGCAGACAATAATGTACACTGGAGAAAAGAATCCCTATTCATTAAATGATGCTGGAAAAATTGGATAAACACATAAAGAAAAATGAAGCAGGATCCATATCTCTCACTACTCACAACAATTAATTCAAGATCTGAAAAAGACTCAAATGTAAGGCATGAGACCATAAGAGCTCTAGGATAAAATATAGGAAAAATTTTTCTATGTATCAACCTAAGCAAAGAATTTATGGAGAAGATCCCAATGGCAATCACACTAACCAAAAAAAAAATAAATAAATGAGATTTGATTAAATTAAAAAAGCATCTGCACAGATAAGGAAATAATAAACAGAGTAAATAGACAATCCACAGAATGGGAGAAAATACTGACCAGCTATATGAGGTCAGATAATTATGCTTGTGAACTCATTCTAGGAAAAGTGCTATAAACATCATTGGTGAATTTCACTATAGTCACCTTCAAAGTACCCACCTTAGAAAGATATGCACCAATTCCAGTACCTAGTCCACTCTTAAAGGCAATTTTGGAACTCTTTTTCTGGAGTGACCACCAGTACTACATACCCCCTTGCTGATTATCACTATGCTCACCAGATGGCCAAGGGGAAAACTTTGAAGGTGACTGTAGTGATATTCAACAATGAGGCACGTAGCACTTTTTCTAAGAAGAGTTCACAAACTTGTCATAACTCATGTAATGACATCTGTGATGGCCATTCCAGAAAAATAGTTCCAACATTGCTTTGAAAGGTGGATGAGGTGCTGGCATTGGTGCAAAGGGGAGTACCTCAATGGTGGCCATAGGGACATTCAGCAGTGAGGTATGTAGCACATTTTCCAGGATGAGTTTATGGACTTAAGCGTCCAACTTTGTACAACTGATAAAGGGCCAATAATCAGAATCTGCAAAAATCTTAAGGAAATCAATAAGATCCCCCCCCATGAAAAAGTGATCAAAATACAGGTATAGAAGCTTTTCCAAAGAAGATAGACAGCTGGCCAATGAATACATGAAAGAATGCCCAACATCACTAATCATCAGGAAAATGCAAATTATTAATAAAACCACAATGAGATGTCACCTTACTGCAATTAGATTGGCTTTTTTAAGAAGCATAAAAATAATAGATGCTGGCATGGATGCTGAGAGAAAGGAATAATTATCCACTATTGGTGGGATTGCAAATTAATACAACCATTATGGAAAACAGCATGGAGATACCTCAAAGAACTGAAAGAACTAAAAGAAGATCTACCATTCAATTCAGCAATCCCACTACCGGATATTTTACCCAAAGGAAAACAAGTCATTTTATCAAAAGACACCTTCACACAAATGCTTATTGCAGCACACTTCCCAGTTAGCAGATCCCAGCTGCAATGATGTGGAATCACCCCAAGTGCCCATCAATTCATGCGTGGATTAACAAAATGTGTTATGTGTATATATATGTGTATACACACACACGCACATACACACACCATGGAATACTACTCAGCCATAAAAAAGAACGAATTAATACCTTTTGCAACAATTTCAATAGCATTGGAGACCGATATCTTAAATGAAGTACCTAAAGAAGGGAAAAACAAACACTGCAGCTGCTCACGATTAAATTGGCACTGGCTGATAAGCACACATGTGTGCAGAGGGAAGTAAAACTCAGTGGAAATCAAGCAAGAGGATTGGGGGAAGAAGGTATACATGAAAACCTATCTAACAGGCACCATGAACATTATTTGGGTGATAGGCACAGTTGTACCCGACTCAAGCGTTACAAAAGCAATCCGTGTTACTAAAAACATGTGTACCCCTGCAGTATTTTGAAATAAAACCCCCCAAAATGAAAACAAAATGATATAGTATTTGTATATAACCTACACTTACCCTTCTGCATACTTTTCATTTCTAGCTTGCCTGTGTTACCCAATACAATATAAATAATATGTACATAAAAAAGTCTCTGAGCAAGCAGTTCTTCGAAGTCTCTTCTTAGTATGACCCTCTTGACTTCTGAATTTTAGTTTTGTGACTCTCAAACTTTGATGTGCATTTGTATCACCTAGCAGATCCTGTTAAAATGCAGATTCTGATTCAGCAGTGCTGAGACAGGGTCCAGTATTTTCTGTGTGTCCACAAGCTCCTGCTGCTGAGCTGTGAATAGAAAGAATATCCATCGATATCCTTGTCTTCTTCTTTATCAGTTATATTTTCCTCCTTCTTTGCGTGCTTAATGACTTTTGATTGGTGCCAGACATTGTGAGTGTTACCTTGTTAGACGCTGGATATTTTCATATTCTCATGAATATTCTTGAGCTTTGTTCTGAGATGCAGCTAAGTCACTTGGAAGCAGTTTGAATCTTTTAAGGCTTGTTTTTAATATTTGTTAGGTAAGTCCAGAGCAATCTTTAGTCTAGGGCTCATTTTAGCTCACTACTAAAGCACTATTCTTCTGAGTAATCTGCCCAAGCCTCTAACAAGTATGAATTTTTTACTGGGGCCATTGGGAACACAAATTATTCCTTGCCTGTGTGAGTTCCAGGGTGTGTCTTTTCTCTGCCTTTGATAGTTTCTTCATGCAAATGCATGGATCAGTGTTCATGTGATGGCTTGAAGTGAACCCTCTGCAGATCTCTAGAGTTCTTTGTGCAGCTCCTTCTTTTTCTTTACTCTGTCTTGCATACTCTAATGTCCCTGGCTTCTTTGGCTTTTCAACTATACCTCTTTAACTTAGGAGGACTGCTGTGATCTGCCTTGTTTCTCTTCCATGATGCCTGGGATCTCTTACAGACCCATGTGTCCCTGCTTTCGGAGAGCACTTTTACCACCTGATGAGCAGGTCTAACAACCATTGTTTTCACATATTTTTCTAGTCCTAGGCACAAAGATAAATTTGGCCGATTATTCCATCTTTTCCAGTTGTAGAATTCCCCTAGATATTTTTTCTATCCTAATTATCTTTGCTTATTTAGCTTAGTTTGAAGTATTATGATTTTTTCCCCCTGCTTACAAACTAACAAGTTAGTCTGCCACAGTTACAGCGCTGACAGAGGCGTGGGATTCCTGGATCAGAGGCAAGGGATTTATTGCTCATGGTACAGGTAATAGCTTGAGCTTCATATGTGCATTTTTTCCTCTTGTCCTCCAAGTTCTAAGGTTGGTTGTGTGAAATGGTAGAGGAACAGTGTGTAGCAGTGGGTCTGTGTCACAATAGAGGAATCCTCAGCCTCAGTCTTATAAAGAAACTTCTAGCCAATTTTCCAAAACTTTATTCCAGAGTATTTCTTTATTACTCTGATATCTTAAAAAATAATCTGCTCTCTGACAAGAGAGATACAATCTTTATCTTCTCACACTGTTTGCCATATAATCTTTCTTAGAAAGATAATCCAGACAAAACTGTCACAAGACATGTTGAACCACTCTGGAAACAAGCTCTTCAACACTGAGGTTTGTTAAGTCACTCTGCTTGGGGCTTTTGGTACTGTGGTTACCCAAATTATTTTTTTAACTAGGTACTGAAGGATGCAGCTACTTGTACAGGATGACTTCAAATAAATAAGTGCCAAACTCAGCTTGATAATGAACAGCATTTAGGACACACACATTGATTATTTAGCATTTATTCAATTTAAACAAATAGGATTCATTATAAACTTAGAAAGAACTCAGTTCACTCACTTTTTCAAGGCAAATTAAAAAACAAGATTGAATTTTGCTTTTTCTTTGGCATTTATGTAAGACCTCAACCTCAAAATGAATTGAATCACAATGGAGATTCAACTATAAGAACAAATTGTTGAACTTTAGTAGGGTAAATGATATTGTTGAACATATAAAATAATTTATAATTTATTTTTAACCTTCTTAAAAATTTAAGATTAATGTGAGTGTACAAACAACTAGGTCACAATGTTTGCATTTGTTAGGTAGAGTCCCTCTTGGAGTTATGTCTCACCCCCAAGAGGTGTGCCATATACCCTTATATTGTGCCCACTAAGTGGGAGTACACCAATACCCCTAGTTCCTCCCTTATCACTCCTCCCTCATTGCCTTTCCTACCAACTTTAATGGAATTGAGTTTTTCTCTTGTGTGGGTGTGTATTAGATCATCTACTGGCTTTATATTAGTACTGAGTATTGGAATTAGTATTGGAATACTTGCTCTGCCATTCTAGTGATACTTTGCTAAGAAGAATGTGTTTCAATTTCATCCAGGTTAATAAAAAAGATGTAAAGTCTTCAACTCTTTTAATGGCTGAATAGTATTCCACGGTATACATAAACCACAGCTTGTTAATCCATTCCTGGGTTGGTGGGCATTTAGGTTGTTTCCACATTTTGGTGATTGTAAATTGAGCTGCAATAAACAGTCAGTACAAATTTCCTTATGATAAAATGATTTCTTTTCTTCTGGGTAGATGCCTAGTAATGGGATTGTGGGATCAAATGGAAGGTCTAATTTGAGTTCTTTGAGGATTCTCCATGCTTCTTTCCAAAGAGGCTGTGTTACTTTGCAGTCCCACCAACAGTCTAAAAGTGTTCTCCTCTCTTCACATCCACACCAGTATCTGCAGGTTTGAGACTTTGTGATGTGGGCCATTCTCACTGGAGTTAGGTGATTGATTTTCATTTCTCTGATGATTAGGGATGATGAGTATTTTTTCATGTAATTTTTAGCCATTCATCTGTCTTCCTCAGAGAGGGTTCTGTTCATGTCTCTTGCCCAGGGATAGATGGGATTGTTTGCTCTTTTTTCATGTTGATTAATTTGAGTTCTCTGTAGATTCTAGTTATCAACCCTTTGTCAAATTTGAAACATGCAAATAACTTTTCTCATTCTGAAGGTTGTCTATTTGCTTTAATTATCATTTATAATTTTAATTTTATATGTCTCACCACCCAGCTGGGAATTTGCTAAACCAGAGAGTTAAAGCTGTGAGAGACAAGGTTGCCATGGTGCAGTGAGGATCTTGTTCTCTCATTGGAGAATTTCTTGGACTTTGATAACACTTCACATGTGATGTCTGAAAGAAGCAAATCTAATTATGTGAAACAGAGAGTAGATATGCCACAATTAGACTTGATTAAAGAAACAGAGTAGATAATATTGACTTTATTACTTGACAAAGTCCCATAGGAAACCAGAACTATTAGCAAAAACCATCTTGACTGTGTCATAAATAAGTCAATAGCAGTCACTTAAAGCCTTAGTTGGCTCACATAACAATTTAAACACACTGAATTCTCTAAGGACGTGGGTCTTATCAGGTATTCAAGACAGGCTCATGACAGATCTGGATACATTATGTCTGTTGTATAGCTTAATGCTAGAGAAAAGTGAAGAACAAATATTTGTAAATGATTTCAAGTGAAGGATAAATATTTGTAAATTATTTCAAGGGTAAGTTTGTGTCTGTCTGATCTGTAAATGGCTCTAAAGCCTTTTGTAGATGTCATGGAAAAGGTTATAACTCTATATCATCCAGGGCTTCTGTGAACATGTGAAAATTCGGTATGCATGAATGTGTTAAACTTTGTGCGGGAGAAACTCAAATAAATTTTATCAATTTTTTTTTTTATTGTTGGGGATTCATTGAGGGTACAAGAAACCATGTTACACTAGTTGCATTTGTTGAGTAAAGTCCCTCTTACAATCGAGTTTTGCCCCCAAAAGGTGTGGCACACACCAAGGCCCCAAGACCCCACCCCC